>VXBQ01016356.1:291089-404271 GCA_013400175.1 Phainopepla nitens
GCTGCCCTCTGCCCTGATCTGTGGCAGTGGGAGGTGTGGGCTCCCCTCTGGAGATCACTGAAGTGTTGCAAGGGGTTTGTGACTGGGGCCCCTCACTGAGCCGTGCAGGGAGAACAGAGTTACCCCCATGGTTTGAAGTTTCCTTCTAGAACCTTTGCAGTTCGTGCAAAGCTGGTAGTGAACCTTTCCTTTGGGAGCTGAATGGTTCAAAATACACAACAAAAACTTCATGATATCCTTGCCTTGTTCCATTTTCCTGTTTTTCGATTTGGAGACTGGATTTGGGGTTTGGTTTGGTGGTCAGTTGGATTTTTTTATTAGTTTTCAGAGTTACCTGGAGGGCTTAAAGCTGCTGACTGCAAATTTCACATTTGTAACAAGACTCAGAGGAACTGGTTGTTAAAGTACCCAGCCAGTGGAGCTCCCTTTATGCTCCTGCAGAGCCAGCTTGTTACAATCCAGATCTTTTCTTTATTGAAATGAAAAGATGTAAATATGTGTGTATTCCTCCTCTGAAGGCAAGTTACTTCTGAGCCACATTCCTGAGTCATGTGCAGAGGATGCCCCAGGAGTGGTTTAAATAAAGCTGCAGTTTCATTAGCTAATTGCTTGAAAGAATGAAATAAAGTAGAAGATAGAATAAAACAGTAAATTCAGTGTTCTTGCTGTGCTGGTGGTCAATGGGCACCAAGTTTTACTGTGGCCAAAACCAACACAGAATGATGGAATATAGTTTAAAATTACTCAGAACTGTAGAAAGGATTTGCCTGAAGGAGAGAAGTTGGATGTATTTACTCCAATCACGTGTAACCCGTGATGTCTGGAGAAGCCACATCCTGCTTTTCTTCCCTTGTTTCTGTTGGAAATCCTCTCCTGCACTGTTGGATGTTTTTTGGGAGGTCAGAGCCCTTGCAGGGAGTGCTGGGTCTCAGTCAGGCTGTGCTGACTTCACTGCAGTGAGTGCAGTGTTTGTCCTGGCTTCTGCTCGCTGCATCCAGAGGCCTTGGAGTGTCCCCATTGTTAGGGACAGAAATCCCTCTCATCCCTAAATTGGGTGTTGAGACTGTTCACTGAGGTTTTCTGCCTCTGCCCTGTTCCTGCCCTGTCACAAACCCCTGAGGAGGAGGCTGTGTGCTCCCAGCAAGAGTGGTTCCTCCCTAAGGAGCCTTGTTTGCCTCAGTTTGTGCAGGATTGGGCCAGTCTGAGCCTGGAAACCCAGGAGCAGATGGGATGCAGCTCCTCTGCTTTGGACTGTGTCTCTGCACTAACATGGAGCAGTTTTCCAAAGCTCCCTTGTTAGTGTGTGGGGCTGTCCTGGGATCTATCAGGAAGCAGCTACCTGGGATCCATCAGGAATCAATGAAAACATTGAACATTGGATCTTTTAGGACTGCATAAAAGAGAAACATATTGTTCAGGGTAATATTTATGGAGGTTATTTCTAGCAGGTGAGCAGGGTTTGGTACAGTGGGATAGACTGGGATCTTAAAAATAATAAAGTGCTGTTAAATTGTGGAGTCTGCCACTCCAGGGGGGCTCAGGTGTGTCATTTACACTCCATGGGATGCACAGGGAAAGATTCAAAGCCAGAGATGGAAACCAGAACTTTCACCTGTAAAAGGAGCCCAGTTGCCACATCAAATAATACAAATTTTGGAATGCTTAAATGCTGCTGGGAATCCCAGCATCCCAGAGAGGAAGAGCTTTTTGGGGTAAGGCAGCTGGGAATGCCAGATGGGAGGGAAAGATTCCTGCCTTGGACTTGTCATCCCATCCCTCCCAGTGAGGCTGCCTTCCCCAGGGAGCTGTGCCCCTTCCATCTGTGTCCCAGCCCCTCAGCCTCAGTCCCAGCCACCCCAAACTGCACTGAGGGTGTACCAGGGAGAGGCTTAAAGCCAATGGAGGATTTAATTGTAATTCATTTTATGAGTCTTTGTTGTCTGGCCACAGACAACAAAGCCCTGGGCACAAATCTCTGTCATCCCTTGGATCCCCATTTCCTGAACTTCCATCCCTTGTATGAAAAAAGAAATAGAGGTGTTGGAGATCTCAGGGGTTTTTTTGTCACTGCTGGAGCCTTCAGGAAAGGTGCCTTTACCTTGGCAATAAATCAGCTGCACTCGGTGGTTTCTGGAGGCAGTGGCTGTTCAGTTGTTGTATGGCCCTGTCAGATCCTGAAACAACTCTTTAATTCTGTGTTTACACCACTGCAGGTCAAGGTAAGGAATATACATATCTGTGAATACAGATTTCCTTCTTTTCCATGGGCCTCCAGTACATTCTGGTGGTGCTGAAGCTATTTGTAACAAATACCAGATCTTTATAAATGCTGAATTACAAATTCCACTATGACCCACGTGTAGTTTCCTTGTGTGATCCTAAATAACCATTTTTTCTCAAAAGAATCTACATCTTAGTAAAGTAGTAAAGTTTCAGTCTCTTCAAGTCTCACAGGTGTGTCTTTAGTTGATTGTTACATTTAATGTTCTGGAAATTCCAGCAGGAATCTGGGAGGCAGCTCCAGGTTCCAAGCAGGACTGTTCCTTGCTGTGCTTTCTGTTTTCCCCAGGCAGAGGAGTTAATGAATGCTGTAAATGAACCCCCAGGTAAACAGAGGTTTAACCTCTGCGTAACAAGCAGGTCCTGGACCTTGTATTGTCTTTTTTCATTTCTAATTGACTGCTGTTAAGTGCTGTTGCTGATTGCAGAATCTCTAGTGGAGGATAAACGTTGATATTTGATTAATGAATTTGCATGACAGAGAAGAGCCAGCCCCCAGTTAATGACTGTGGTTATGGAAATGCTGGGAACACGTGGGCTGGGGGTGTTTGGGAAGTGCTGACCCTGCTTTCCCTTTCAGACTGCAAATGCCACCACTCTGAGCTACCTGGTGACGGGGCTGAAGCCAAACACCCTCTATGAGTTCTCGGTGATGGTGACCAAGGGCAGGAGATCCAGCACCTGGAGCATGACAGCACACGGGACAACCTTTGAATTAGGTACTCCTGGGCTCTGGAAGGGCTGGGATATTCCTGGAGAAACCTCCACCTGAAATGGTTCTGCTAATTAACACTTGCTGGGGGAGGTCTGAATAGTTCAGTCAGAAATTCTGATTAAGAAACAACAACATACTTCAAAATTGCAAGGGATGATTGCAGGAGAATTTACATCAAATTGCAGAGAAGTCATGAATAATGTACCACAGTTCATGGGCGGGAGAGAAGAAAGTCTCACAAAAAGCACATTAACAGCAAATACAAAGAAAACACTTCAGCAAATAATAATTAAAATTTGCTGTAAATGTGATCATAATTGTTACAGAGTGAGAAGGTGCATGAGGCAAATGAAGACAAAAAAAATCACAGTAGGCATTAAGACATCCAGATGAGCCCTAAATTCCTGTTCAGTGCAGAACAGAGGAGGGTTTGAAGCTGCCAGGAAGACTCAGGCCCAGGGAGTGACTGTGAGGGCCAGGAACTCTCCCTGACCTGCCCCTCATTAGCTCTTCTTACCCTGCAGTGTTAAGTGAACTTTGGGCAATTAAATTTACAGCTTATTATGCTTGGAGTTCTCTTTAGATGGACTGTGGAGGACAAGAAGCCCATCCAAACGAGCCCAGAGTTCTCCATCTAAACTAAAATACAGCCCAAAAATCAAACATGCAGAGAATTAGTGAGATTTTCCAGATATTCTATCAAAGAAGTTCTGTAATTTCTGCTTAAACAAAAGCAAACCCAGGATAAAATCTGAGCTCTCTGAACTTACTCTGAAGTCCCAGTGAACTTCAGTTGCTTTTGAAAACATTGTCTTGGTTTTGGGTGGGAATTCCATGGTGTGGGGCCAGCTCTGGGCTGGGGCTCCTTTCCCATCCCATTATTCCCAGACCACACTAAACACTCCATTTGCTGTTTCTGCTGACACACATTCAATCCTCAGCCATAACTCTGCTCTGAGTGCAGGGACTGTAAAAGCTGCACAAATAAAGTTCTTTTAAAGAGAATTTGACACAAAGCCCCTGAGCAAGGGCACAGTGCAGGAGGGCTTGGTGCATTTAAATAGGAAGGGTCAGGTTGAAGTGGTTGTAAGGAATATTTGCAAATGTGACCCAAAAGCTGGAGAACTAAGGAGAAAATTTAAAATAGAAATTAAAAAAAAAGGCAAAATACATTTTCTCATAACAGGTCTTGTGATTTTATAATACTGAGTATAGTAATTCCTGAGTAAGTGGCTCATTATTTTGGGATACTCCTGGGAAGTTGTGTAGGACTTGCTCCTAAAAGGAGAATAGGCAATTCTGGGCTCTGTGTTTTCTGTGTATTCCTGATGTCCTGTGGGCTACTCCTCATTTTCTATTTTTGATTCCTCTGAATCCTGTTTTTGCACATTTGGGGCAATAATTACAATAACTTCTGGGCTTTGGCTGTCCCTGGTTTTCAGCTCTTCATCACAGGGATAATTGGTGGCCGTTCCAGAGGACTTATGGATGGATTTCTAATAGGTCACGTTCATTAAGCTCTGGAAATGCAGAAAGTTCAGCGGTGCTGTGGTATTAAACACCCAAGGTGGATTTACTCTGGGTTGCACCCTCAGGAGCCTCCTGGATTTCAGGATGTGGCACTGCAGGGATGGTCAGTGCCCTCTGGAGGCTCCAGCTCACAGCAACGATTGCAGTTTTCTGCTGGAGCAATTTGTGCTGTTTCCTGATTTTTTTGTCAGGAGAGGCTGATGGGAGGAGGAGAACTCTCCCCTCCTTTCTTTCTCTCAGTGCTGCTCTCTGGCAACCCAAGGAGAAAGGTTGGCCAGTTGTGTTCAGCAAATGCTTCTGCATTTGAAACGTCTCTGAGGTGCAGATGCCTTCCAAATCACAAACCATTCTTCAGGAGCTCAGTCAGCCATTAAACAGGTTTGCCCAGAGATTGTTCCCCAGAGCAGCTGTGGCTGCCCCTGGATCCCTGGCAGGTCCAAGGCCAGGCTGGACATTGGGGCTTGGAGCACCCTGGGACAGTGGAAGGTGTCCCTACCATGGCAGGGGGTGGCACTGGATGGGCTTTAAGGATCCTTCCAACCCAAACCATTCCAGGCTGGTATCATTGTGTTGTTGCTGGTGGATTTACTTTGCTGATTGGGATTTAAGTGGCAAATGGGCACTTCTGGATCTGAGTCCCACCACAAACCTGGAAAGAGGGAGATATTTCACCTGCCTGCCTATACAGAATGTGTCTTTCACAAGTTTGTGGGATTTTTCTGGTGACTGAAGAAATTCAGGTGAGAAGTCACTGGCCCAGTTGTCCAGTTTTTTGAGGACACTCAGTCATGGATCACATGTGGCACCAGAAGTGCTCTGGAAAGGGGGAACTCCATATGGGACAGAGGCACTGACACTGGGGGCATTGGCCATGAGGGGGTAAGTCAGTGAGACACTACAGGAGAGAGGAGATTTACAAAAGTAAAGAGAACAACCCAAATATAATTGCATTCCCAGTCAGATGAAGATGCAGGGCCCTGAGGTGGTTGTTCCTCTGGTGCTGCTGACACTGTGGGTTTGTGTTTCAGTGCCAACCTCACCCCCCAAGGACGTGACTGTGGTGAGCAAGGAGGGCAAACCCCGCACCATCATCGTCAACTGGCAGCCGCCCTCCGAGGCCAACGGCAAAATCACAGGTGGGGCCCAGGGACAGCTCTGGGGCTGCCATGGCTGCTGGGCCAGCCTCTGCAGGGGCTCACATCCATGATTTACTTCTGTACCTCACCCAGATACATTCACATCTAAACTAGCTGCAGTGGGAAATGGAGGTGGGATCAGAAATCCAGTCGAAAGTTTAAATACCTCCATAACCTTTGCTTGTGCTGCTCTAATAGCTGGCCTCCAGCAGTTATCCCCAGTGCCTCTGGCCCATCAGAGGTTTATTTAGGAGAAAACATCTCAGTGCTCTTTGTCATCTTTGTGGCATTTTTGTGTCACAGATCAGACTTTGGAGCAGTTTCTTGTTCCTCTGACAGAACTCATTAGGAGTGAACTATTATTTGCCTTTAACTGCATCACTGCCACATAGGATAATTCAGAAAGTAATAATTACTGATTCCATTCTATAATTTCTCTTCAGATTCCCATTTGGAAGGACTTTCTGAAATAACCCACTTCAATTTTAGTTTGTTTAAAGCTGAAATCAGAGTCTAATGTCATGTTGTTTGCAGTGTCTGGTTTTGGGTCTGAGCTCAGAATTAACCATGGTGCAGAATCAAACCTGGGGCATCACCTGATTGGGCAGGACTGGAGCCCAGGCTCTGGACAGGAGACTAAAACTGATTAAATCACTGGGAAAAGGCAGCAAAATGTTTTCTCTCCATGGGAAAGGAGGATTGATTGGAGACTTTGCTGGAGGGATTTGGCTGCCAGTGAGGGGCACAAATGTCTCACAGTGGGGCACACCTGAGGGAGGGGAGACAGCTAGAGAGAGCAGCCTTTACCTGCAGAGGGCTGGCAAAGCTATTGCCATTGTCCAGCTCCAAAACCTCCTGCAGTGAAGGAAACCCTGGGAACAGAACTGTTCAGCATTTATCAGCTTTTGCACAAGCAGCACTTAACAGCTTAAAAATGAGCTAAAATGGTGATTCAGGGCTGAGCCTGAGTGCTGCAGGCACCAGCTCCCCTTTCCCAGTTCCCACACCCCATCTCCAGCTCCCCTTTCCCAGAGCCCGAGCAGTTCTTGGGATGTGAGGCCCGAGTGCCCTCTGGTGGGAGCAGCCCCATCGCCGAGGGCCCGGCACTAATTAATTACTCATTAAGTCAGTGCGTGCTGGCAGTGGTGCCAGAATTCCCAGTGGTGATGCCATCCCAGGGCCCCTGTCCATGGAGTGCTGGGCTGCCAGGCATGGGATGGGATGGGGATGGGCACCCAGTGCCAGTCTGGGCACGCATGCTCAGGCATCGTTAGAGCTGCTGGCTAATTAGGACCCTGAAGCTAATTCAGTGCTCTAGACTGTAACAATGCTTTTCGCATCACTTCATATAAACATAGATATATTACAGATATAAAGATATACAACAGATATATATATATATATATACACACAACAGATATATATATATAAAAAAACCAGACATATAATTATATTAAAATTTGTATTTCCATATACGTTACATATAAAATAAATACTTGAAGGTATAAATGATACAAAAATATAAACAATATATGAAAATATAGAGTGTATACTGTGTTATACAGTATATATTAAATATAGATTCAAGTATTTATTTCTATGTGTATATAAATATATAGAGATTCAAGTATTTGTTTTAGGCTGATCTGTGTTTCATGTGTAAAAAAGTTATAAAGCTTTTGTTGCATAATTGTGGGTCATTTCACTGTATTTTAATAACAGAACATAAACTCTTCCCATACCTTTTTTTCTGGGATGTGCAGGGCAGCCTCAGTTCTCTCCAGATTCTTGTTGCCTTTGTTAATACACTGAAAAATAATGAAATAATTACAAACACGAGTTGTTTCACTGTACTTGAGAATGTTTTATTGTTTTAACATAATGTAAATGATATCATAGTCTTTGAGGATGTTTTGATAGTGACAGCTTTACTTTATTTGGTCTATAAATAGGTAAAGAGATGGAAATAGCAATTTGTCCACATTCAGGGAATGGTGATCAGAAATAATCCTGATATTTTAAAAGACTTTTTTTCTCTTACCATCTGTTTTGAGCAGTTCAGAGGGAAGCTGGGAGGGCTGGCAGATGTTTGGTCAGAGCAGAGGTGGGCAGGCCCTGTGGCTGCTGTGGCTCTGTGTGTGTCCCTGTGTGCACAGAGCTGTCGCTGTCCCTCCAGGGTACATCATCTACTACAGCACGGACGTCAACGCCGAGATCCACGACTGGGTCATCGAGCCCGTGGTGGGCAACAGGCTGACCCACCAGATCCAGGAGCTCACCCTGGACACCCCCTACTTCTTCAAGATCCAGGCCCGCAACTCCAAGGGCATGGGGCCCATGTCCGAGGCCGTGCAGTTCCGCACCCCCAAAGGTACCCTGGGCCTGCCCCCGCGGCCTGGGCCCCTGCCACAGGCTGCGCCGGGCTCTTCCCCTGGGCTCGGGCCTGGGGGAGGGAGTCCCTGTGGCTGGGGCTCAGCTCTTGGGTTCCCTGGCTGCTCACAGTGCTGGGGGGCCTTTGGGCCGTTCCGTTGGCACAGACCCGGCGTGGCTGCAGTGAAAGGCCAGGTCCCGTGTGCCACTCCTGCTCCTGGGAATGGGATGGTGCAGTGGGAACTCGTGGGATGCAGCATGCCCCTAATGCAGGAACTGATGGTGATGGACAAGTTGTAAAGAGTAAATTGTGAGAGAGCTTGGGAAAAATAAAATTATGAGTTTATTGTCATAGAATCCTATGGCAGAATTGGGTTGGGAGGGACCTTACAGCCCATCCATGGGCAGGGAACCTCCATCAGCCCAGGTTGCTCCAAACCCTGTCCAGCCTGGCCTTGGACACTTCTCCACGTGAGTTTTAGTGCTGAGAATTAAGAGCTATACCCTGTGCTTTGGGAAACTTGGAATTCTGTCTCGCTCCTTCAAGCCTTGTGATGTGTCTCTTGTTTTTTCCTCCCTGTGCTTGCCCCACTAAGCTGAGTCCTCAGATAAAATGCCCAATGACCAAGGTAAATGAACAGCCACATTTCTCTTGTCTCCATCCCTCACTGTTGTGCTTTGCTGTCCATGTGCTGTGACATTTTTTAAGTGGAACAGGATCCTGCTGCTCCGACTGGGAATGGGCGAGTTCCTGCTGTGCTGACTGGGGAGAGCTGCACGTCCTGGCGTGGGTGGGAGGAATGTGAAGGGATCGCTGTAGAGGTGTCCCTGAAGGGCCATGGGGGTTGTGCCAGCACTGAATCCTTCTGGGAGAATGGCTTTGGAGCCAGTGCAACCCCTGCCCACGTCCGAGGGGTGGAAGATCAAAGGGATTCTGGTTAGCCTAATAAAGGCAGGGAAGCCCTGGAAAGCTCTGTGCAGGAGAGATTCTGCCTGTCAGCTCATTTGGAGCCCAGACTCTCCTGAGGAGCCCAGCACTGGCTCCTAAAAGCCTTAAGGTTTTAAAATGTTTGCTTGAAAAATGGGAGCTTTGAGCTTCCTACATTGAATTGGAAGGTGGATGTCCCAGGGCACTTCTTGCTTTCTTCCAAATAACCTACAAGCCCCATAAAAAAGGGGAGAATTAGTCTGAAGGGATGAGTTAAAAAGGCCATTGGCAAACAGCTTAGACATGCAATTAAAGAGATCCTAAAGGGGCTCTGAGGGAGCTGCTCCTCACTCCTCAGCTTGGTACTCAGAGTAATTTATTAAATGTGCTTTACTCTGTACCAGGTAATTCAATGTGCTTTACTCTGTGCCAGGTAACGCTGGTAGCAGGGGCAGTCAGGATGAATGGATGCCCATGCTTGTGTCCTGGAGGTGGGGCTGAGCTTTGGGCTGTGTGGGGAGCAGATGCTCCAGTGTCTTTGTCCTGCTCACCTGCAGCAGGAGGGAGTCAGGGAAGGTTACAGAAAGGCTTTAGGTGAAAGTTGCTGTTTTCTCTTTCTCCCTGTTTCAGCCCCATTTCAGCCAGTGTGACATCCTTAACTAACATGTTCTCCTCATGTCATGGTCAATTTTTATCACATTCTATTATTTATAAATCATCAAAGCCAAGGGTTTTGTTTGGGAATTCCTATAAGGACGCTGGGAGAGCTGAAATTGGGGCAGGAGCTGAAATGTGGGAAGGGGAAGTGCAGGAGAGGAGCTGCCCTGTGGCAGCATCACTGAACTGCCAGATTGGGACCTGCAGGAAAGAGCCAGCAAGTTACTCAGCCTGGGAGCAAAATCAGATGGGATTGATTCTCTGCCCTTAATGGTTCTGTCCCTTTCTCTCTTTGTCTACTTCAGTGTTTTCCTTCTGAACTCAGCACACAATTCTGTTTTCCCATGCCCTTCTGGAGCACAGCTTGGGCAGAACTCAGGGCCTGTTGCTCTCAGGCTTCAGGTGGTTGCACTGGCCTTGTCTTAAAGCAAAGATTAAGGTCTCTGATGGAGTAAACCTGTCCTGAAGTCACCCACAGTTAAAATGTTCTGTCTGGATATATTGTAACAATGGAGGCTCACAGGCCGAATGAAAAACACTTCCAGCAAATGTCTTAAACTGTTCCTTAAATTAGACTGCACTGTGTAAGAGATGGGGCTTCCTAGAATTTATTTAAAGGTTTAAACTGTTGATCTGTGCCTTTAGGAGTTGGATCCTGAGAAGCACCTTGGTTGGGTACCTAAATTTCATCCTAAATTCGTCAGGGAGGACATGGGTTCCGTGAGGATCATTGTGCATTGTCTTTCTTCCCCCTGATTTGATGTCCCTTGCTGACCTCAGGGCAGTCATTCCCTTCTCTTTGATGGTGTTATTCAGGACACTGAGCTGCTCTTGGCCAAGCACAGGTCCTTGCAGAACTCACTGGAAGCATTTCTCGTGAATAATTCTCACTCTTATCAGCTAATCTGTTGTTCATCTTGTTAATAGGTTCCACATGTTTGGGTTTTTTTTATGGTGCTATTTTAACACAGCTTTGCTCAGCACTCTGTCAGATATTTCCTGGAAGCCTAAATGCAGTATATTTTATATATCTCTCATTATGTATCTGCATAGTTACTGTTACCAGCCACGTTTATGGGCTGACATTCCGCTCTTTGAAAATACCTGTTTTCCATAAAGCAGAAAGATGCTGTAAAGTGTGTGCCATCTCCTTTCCATCCCCTTTTCCATCATCTCACCTGCATTAGGGCTTCAGCTGCTGCACTGGAAGTGCTCAGGGTATCTGACTGCCCTCCCAAAATATTCCTGGTTCTTCATGTTCCCCCCTCTCCCACAGCTCTTCCTGGAGCAGCTCCTCAGCACCAGGCTCAGGGATTCTGAGAGTCCATCTGAGGGGTTCCCACCTTTCCAGGACAGGTTAGGTGCCCAGACAGACACAAATATATTACAATTTATGTTATATAAACGGTGTTAAGGTGCTGTTCCAGTCTGTCTCTGCTGCTGCAGGATTATTGGTCCCCAAAAAGGGAACCCTGGTGCTGTGTCCCCTCCATCCTGCAGGTTCCTGGGTCCTTGCCATGGCCCATCTGTCCTGCAGCGCTTCCTTTCCATCCCTGCAGGCTCCAGCTCCTCTGCACACACAGAACCTTCTCCTGATTCCCTCCCCAGCTTTAGTCACTGCTCTGCCCCTGCCTGCTTTTGCCATTCGTCTTTATTTCAGGGACCAGGTCACAGGCTCTCACTTGAGGTTCAGTTCCATTTGTTACACATCCTTTAACACTTAATGCTTCTTGATTAAAGGGGATTTTTAATAGAAAAAATCCTTTTCCTGACTGCAAAGCTGCCACACTGCCTGAGTTTTTGCAAGGTTTGTTTTTTTTTTGTAGAACAGTGTGAAAATGTGTAAAATATTCTGGATCCCTGTAATCAGATGAGTATTGTTCTTTGCACCATTGCTGAATGTTTCCCCTACTCCAGTGTTTTTGTTGTTAATGTTGCATTAGTGCATTTTACTGCAAACACAGAATGGAAGGAGCAGGTTTAGATGTAACTCATTTATTGTTCCCTCAGGTTTCATCAAAACCATTTTTGTGGTGCTCTGTTGTCACTTGTGGTGCAGAGGAGAGAACAGGGAGGAGCTGAAAGCAAGTTTTTATGGATAGGCAGGGCCTTACTATTACATTTACTGTGCTTGGGGTCCTCCACCCATTTGCAGTCTCCCTCAGCTGCTGGAATTGGGTGTTAGGAAAAGACACCTGGATAATTCCTGTTTCAGGGTGCTGAACTCTCAGTACAAGTGTGGCAAAACCATTTGCCTCAACATGTACCTGTGCCTTACTGCAAGTGGGCTTAAAAGTGAAATGAGGAGAGGCTCCTGAGCTTAATTAGGAAAATAATAACTGGGAAACTGTTAAAGAGCTCCTTTGGAGAAGTGGCTCTTTCCTTGGAGAAGCAGGTGCTGTGCAAAGCCGGATTGTGTTGTAGGGACAGAAAAGGAGGGGAAAAGCTGCTCCTGGGGGCTCGGGGAGGTGCTAAAGAAGGACTCAGAGGTGCTGAGTTGTGTCTGTGTGTGTGAAATTCCACTGTGTCCAACCTTTCCAGCCTCGGGATCTGCGGGGAAGGGGAGTCGCCCCATGGACCTGGGCCCAGACTACAAACCCCCTCTGGGAGGTGAGTGTGGGGCAGAGCTTCTCCATGGGTCACCCAGGGAATATTCCAGCAGTTTCAGGGTGTCCCTGCTGCTGCTGAGCTCTCATGGCGTTTCCATAACTAGAGCTGCTCCCAGCGTGGTGTGAAATGGCTGCCAGAGTGGGAAATCAATTCTGCAGGAACAGATGAGGAAGGAAAAGCCTCCCCTGCTCCTTCTCCTGGTCAGGGCTGTGTGCTGGGATTTCCTGTCCTTAGGGAATGTTCCCTGGTGTTGGATAGAGTTTCCTTTGGAGCCAAGTGACCCCTGGAAGCTCCTGATCCAGTTCCTGTGCTTGGTGGCTCCAAGGGGAGCTGGTGGTGCTGCAGGTTTAGCAAGATCCCAGACTGACTCTGCTTAGAGTGGTGAGGTTTTTGTGATAATTGAGTAGGCTGCACTTAAATTTTGATAGAGTTGGTAGGAAATGGATCTATAAATAAACTTCCAGATGAACAGTTGTACAGAAACAGTTGGCAAATGCCAAAGAAACAAACAATTCTCATGAGATCCATCCCCTCCTGCTGATCTGCAGGATTCCAGGTGTCTTTGGTGGGCACCGCTTGCTTTTCCTGTGTAATAAATGAGCCTTTTCTCTCCTCCCCAACCCTCCCAGGCAGTAACAGTCCCCATGGCAGCCCCACATCCCCCCTGGACAGCAACATGCTGCTGGTGATCATCGTGTCCGTGGGCGTCATCACCATCGTCATCGTCGTCATCGTCGCCGTCTTCTGCACGCGCCGCACCACGTCCCACCAGAAAAAGTAACGGGGCTGGGGGGCTGGGCCCTGCCTGCCTTACTGAATCCTGGGAGTTAATTCTTCTTGATGCTTTAGGGTTTATTCCTTGTTAGTCCTGCAGCCTCTAGGTGCTGCTGCTGGTCTGGAGTTCCTGTCAGTGGCCCGGAGTTCCAAACCATCAGTTCACACACAGATCAGGGCAGTGCTTCCAGGTGTGCCTGCCTTCCCTCTCCCCCGGAGAAATTGTCATTTACAAGTTCCCAAACTGGAGCCAGTCCATGTGTTGGGAGCTGGGAGAGCTCAAGAGCTCAGGCAGCTCTTCACTCTGCATGGGTGGGCTCAGTGCATGAGCTGTGCTTAACATTTTCTAGTTTTCAGTAGGATCACTGGAGTGGAATCTGAATGTGGTGCTGGATTCCTTAGAAAAGTGCTCCAAAATCCCAGTGTTTGTATCTAATTCTTCCCTCAGAGCATCTGCATTAATGCTGCAGCAGTGATGCTCCCATTCATGAGCTCCTGCAGGGTCTCTCTGAGTGTCCTTTCAAAGACCAGAGCTGTATTTGAAGTTTGGAAAGATTCTGTTATGCAAAAGAGACTTTTAAGGAAGTGATGAAAAGCTAGGCTTGGATAATATGCAGTTGCTCTGCTGCAGCAGAACTGCAGGAGAAGGGAGCAGGGGTGGAGGAGCTGGCCCTGGCACCCCTGGCAGCTGGGGCTGTGCGTGCAGGAGGGCAGTGCCAGGAGATGTGTTTTATTTTCAGGGCACAGATAACCCTGTGAGATCTCGATTTCTGAGTGCCCTTAGCCAGGGAATAACCTGGTCCCTGTCACTCATCAGCTCCAGTGGGAGCAGGATTTGGGAGTCACCCGTGGCAGAGGCTCTGTCGGTGACATGTACCAATGTCTGAGCCAGTCCCAGGAGCTCTGCTCCCAAAGGGACCCCTCCTCCAGCTTTGCCATGGCCAAAAGGGAGGAGTCAGCGTGGAGGGAGTGCTGAAACCTACATTTTGCTTTCCCAAAATTCTGCCCTCTCAAATCTCTGTGTCACCATGGTTTGCTGCTGCTGCTCAGCACGATGGGAATCTCCTCAGTGGGATGTGTCCAGCCTGAGCAGGGCTGGAAGGAGGATCCCTGTCATTATCCTCTGTTCCCATCCTCAGGGATGACTGGCTGTCTGCAGCTCCTTCTGCAGCTGCTGCTGGAGCTTGCTGAGCCTGGGATATGGGCACAACATTGGAATATTCTGTCAATAAGCAGAATTCCTGCAAACTTAATTCTTGTTAACGAAGGCTGGGCTGCAGAGCCAGGGCTGCACAGGGGCTACCACTGGAGAAAATTCCATGGCACTGGAGTTCAGGATGTGCTTTGAGGTGGCAGTGGGGCTTGTGTGCAAGCTCCCTGCCCAGTGGGAAATTTGTGCCCAGCTGGATGCAAGTCCTGAGGGAAATGCCAGGGAAAAGTTGCCTTTTCCAGCAAGTGAAGAACATCTCCTTTGCTTTCCTTCCCAGGAAACGAGCCGCCTGCAAATCCGTGAACGGCTCCCACAAGTACAAGGGGAACTCCAAAGATGTGAAACCTCCAGACCTTTGGATCCACCACGAGAGGCTGGAGCTCAAGCCCATTGACAAATCCCCAGATCCCAATCCCATCATGACAGACACCCCGATCCCTCGCAACTCCCAGGACATCACCCCGGTGGACAACTCCATGGACAGCAACATCCATCAGAGGCGGAATTCCTACAGAGGTGGGAGGCCATGGGGAGTGAAATGCATTTCACTGTGGCTGGTGAAATCACTTTACTGAGAGATGATTGAGTTTCTCCTTTCTGTTCTTATTTTCCGAGTAGTGAATGGGGTTTGTTCCTGGTTTCTTAAAGGTTAAAAGGTTGGATCACATGTTTTAGTGAGGAAATGGAGCATCCAAGAGTTATATCATTACTTTCTCTTGGTAAATACTGATTAGTAACAGGAAGATCATCTCACTTTGTATTAAACCACTAGAATTATTTCTGACCTTTTGTCCCAGAGCTGAACCACTGCCAGAAGTTTGCACTGGGGCCTGGAGAGTTTCTCCAGTTCCCAAAAAATCCTCACCCTCGCTGTCTTCTTCCCACCTTCCAGCGAAGGGGGAAAGGGCTGGTTTTGTCACTGGTGGCTCCAGGACCTGCCTGGGAACAGGAGAGAAGGGAGGAGTGATGGAATGCTGCCGTGGTTCCAGGAGCCAGGCTGCAGAGAGTAACGTCGCTGTTTCCCCCCAGGACACGAGTCAGAGGACAGCATGTCCACGCTGGCGGGGAGGAGGGGCATGAGGCCCAAGATGATGATGCCTTTTGATTCTCAGCCACCTCAGCGTAAGTGAACACCCCCATTCCTGCTGGAGCCACTCCCTGCTCCCCAGAAATCCCATCCTGGGCAGCAGGAACCGCTCAGGGGAGGCTCCTGAGCCCCTCCTGCTGCGGGCAGAGCGAGGCCACGTAGAAGGGACTGGGAGTGGCTGTGCTGGGGTGAGGGCAGGAGCATGTCCAGGTCTGTCTGTCCCAGTGTGGGGCTCTCCAGGGACAGCCTGTGGACCTGGCTGCTTCATGTAGTCATTCCCTTGGAGCTCTGCCAGTGCCCAGCTGTTCCATAGGTGCTGCAGAGAGCTGGAATCTCTGTCAGGTTTTCCCCTCCCAGCCCAAGCAGTCACCATCCCCTTTATCTCTGCAGTTGCTGCTCTCAGAGCCTTCTCTGACTTTACTCCGAGCTCCTTGAGACCTCTTTGCCCTGGTATCCTTCTCTGATACCAAAATTACCATTATTATGAAATATTTTAAGAATTAAATATATCTAGAGTTTTCAAATGAGTCCAAGATGGAAAGGATCGTGGCTGAAGCTCTGAACTGCCAGACTGAAACCTGTGTGGGAACAGCAGGGAGAAGCTCAGGAGTTACTGTGCAGGGGCAGAACTGGGAGGTAAAATCACACCAAGCTCACCTGGGCTGAGCTTTAGACTTCCCTGAGCTCTGTGGTCATGTAGCCAGGTGACTGCTGCCACAACCCCTCTGTTCTGTGGAATTATTTCAGAGTAGTCCATTACAATTCCACTTGCTTTTTGCTTTCATTAAAAAACTGAACTGAGGACTTGATGTTCTTGATCTCCACCTACTTTTTCAAGTGTCCTGATGACCTTATTGCTCAGTTGGTGAATTTTCTTGTTCTACGACCTTTTTCCAAGAGTAGCAGCCTGTTTCTGGTTTTACACTGTGTAGTCTGATCTCCTCCTTGTCTCCCAGCTCTCCATGTGTGAGGAGGGAACAGAGGATGCAGTTTTACGCTAAATTCTTCAGTGTCAGACGTGGGTGTGTGACAGGTGCCTATCCCATGCCAGGCTCAGGACAAGCCTGGCTGCTTCCCCTTCTCTGTCAGCTCCTGCCCTGCCTGGGGGGCACAGCCCAGGCCCAGACCCTGCTGCTGGCCCTGGACTGGAGCTTGGCTTTGAGCCTTGCACTCTCCATGAAAGCCCCGAGGGCCTCCAGCCACAGGCTCTGGCTTATGGGAGTGGCAGGATCAACGAGGGGTCTGCAGGTGCCCTTCTGGCAGGAGCTCCACGTGGAGCTCACCCTGGCACGTGAGGCCCTTCCTCAGTGAGCCCCACCAGGACCATCCCACGTGTCCAGCTCTGGGCCTGCACAACCTCCCATGGCTTTCTTCCACCCACTGGAGCATCAGTTACCTCCTAAATACTGAATTCTATTAATTCACTCTGCCATTTTAGTCTAATTTGCAGTAATGGTGTGTACCTAGTGACTTCCTTCTTCGCCTCCTGGAATACAGAAAGTCTGGAAGGATTTTGGGCAGCAAAGGGCTGCTTATTGTTTAACACACCTCACTTCCTCTTTATCACTATACTGTATACAGATAACAGATCTGTATTCTATTTATTCTTCTTCTGAACTTTTCCTTGCAATCAAGCAGCGCATTAAGAGCTGGTGGCACAGTTTTTGAGCTGTAATTGGGTGATTTTTTTTGTCCTAAGCATATTTGAGGTGTGATAACCCAGGGGTTTAAGCTGGGTTGTAAATCAGCAGTGGGTCTGGCTCCCTGCTGGAGAGGGGAGCAGGGAGGGGAGTCCCCAGGCTGTCCTGTGTGTGTGTGTAAGTGTTTCTCTGTCTTGTGTTCATTCACAGCTGTGATTAGTGCTCATCCCATCCATTCCCTCGACCCCCCTCACCACCATTTCCACTCCGGCAGCCTCGCCTCTCCAACCCGCAGCTTCCTGCACCACCAGCTCAGCCCGTGGCCCCTGGGCTCTGCCATGTCCCATTCGGACAGGGCCGACTCCACAGGTGAGAGCAAACCCTCAGGGAGGTGGTGCTTTGTGAACAGTGAGGGAAACACCTGGAGATCGGAGCCTGAAGCTGGGTCAGTCTTCTCTGTGGGGTTCCATGAGGGATGGGTTAAGGATAGACAGAATCCCGGATGGGCTGGGTTTTCCTGGGTAGGTTGGATGTTGATCCTTGACATCCGTGGTGGTGTCCTTGGAAAAGGGGGTGTTGTGTTTTATACACAGCTCCAGACAGGGATTCCTCCTGCTAAAGCTTCTAGCCCTGGAGTCTGAAACATCAGATTAACTCTGAGCTGCTTCATGGGATGGCTTTTCTAACTCTGAGCTGCTTCATGGGATGGCTTTTCCCCTAATTAATACAGTTGGAAACCAACAGTCTGGGCTTGGCTACTGAGAATGGGGGCACACAGAGAGTGGGGGTGATTTCCATGCAGCACCTTCAGGCTTGATCAGGATCATTTGCAGTAGTTTTAGAGAGCACTGAAGTCTCCAGTGCTCTGATAAAATCCAAAACAATGGTACTGCTAAATGTGCACATGGGCAACGTCTTGGGATGAAGTGAACTCTGAGCTTCTCTGCTTTAAGGTCGACATTGGAAGGTGTCACAGCCAAAAGTGTTGTTTCCTTATGAAACAGTTATGAGGCTGCAAGGTCCATTCCAGCCCAAACCATTCCATGAGTCTCAGTAAATGGGTTTCAAGTGTGGCTCCTCTGTGACCACCCCAGTGCTGTGCTTGAAGAGTTCCTAGTTAAAAATACCAATACTTTGGGGTAAAAGGAGGCTGCAGATTGGTGTTCCGTGCTGTTTGTCTGAGGATTGTCACGTGGAGCTGTTTCAGTGCCCAAGTGTTGCTGTGCTGTTGCTGGAGAGGTGGAATCACTCAGCTCCCAGCTCATTCAGTTCCCGTCCAGCCCGTGGTCACCTCGGAGCGGCACGGGGCCATTCCCTGCGCAGCAGTGCCCTGGGAGGAGGGGCTGTGTCCCTGTGTCCCCCCCGGAGCCCATTCCAGTGAGGAGTGACCGCACTGGGCTGTGTGTGTGTGTTGCAGAGTCCGTCCGGAACACGCCCAGCACGGACACCATGCCGGCGGCCTCGGTGCCCAGCGCGGAGCTGCCGGAGCCCGAGGGGCCGTTCCTGCCCGCCGAGGAGGAGCCCCAGGGCCCCCCCACGGCCCCCGTGCGCCCCTCGCCCCCCCTCAAGGGCTTCGCCGTGCCCGCCGTGCCCCCCTCCGGGGGCCCCTTCGACCCTGCCCTGCCCAGCACCCCCCTGCTGACACAGCAAGGTGAGAAATGGGGATTTCGGGAACGAAGGAAGTGTGGCAGAGGCTGGGGTGAGTCTTGCTGGTGTCATTTTCTGTACATAGATAAGACAGTTCAAATCCAACACTCCATAACTGGAACGTTCCTTTTCTCCTCATAGAATCCTTTTCCTTCATGGAATCATCCCAGACTGGTTTGGGTTGGAAGGGAGCTTTAAAGCCCTTCCAGTGCAGGCCCCCTGCCTGGGCAGGGACACCTTCCACTATCCCAGACTGTTCCAAGCTCTGTCCAGGCTGACCTTGAGCACTGCCAGGGATCCAGGGGCAGCCCCAGCTGCTCTGGGCACCCTGTGCCAGGGCCTGACCTCCTTCACAGACAGGAATTCCTTCCCAATATCCCATATATCCGTGGCAGTGGAAGCCATCCCCTGCTGTCCTTACTCTGCTCCTTCCAGGAGCTTCCTGAGCAGGCAGCAGGCCCAGTGACCCGAGCCTGACCATGTCCCAACCCCTTGCAGCTCCCGGGCACCCCCTGCACGCGGTGAAGACGGCGTCCATCGGCACCTTGGGCAGGACTCGGCCGCCCATGCCCGTGGTGGTGCCCAGCGCCCCCGAGGTGCAGGAGACCACGCGGATGCTGGAGGACTCGGAGAGCGTAAGTACCCCTGCCTGGGCTGGCAGGGCTCTCACCTGGGGCTTGTGGGGATCCTGCACACAGGGAAGCGAGGCTCTGCATCCCACAGCTCCACTGCCTGGCGAACCACAGAGGAAATGGGGGGGAAACACCTTCTGCAGGGAGACTCCTGCTGAATCCTGCTGCAGAGCATTCCCAGTGCCATTCCTGAACTGTGTAAAGCATTCCCAGTGCCATTCCCCAGCTCTGCAGAGCATTCCCAGTGCCATTGCACATGGAACATTTGACATTAATGTCAGTGTGCTCCAAGCCATCATCCCAAATATGTTGGTAAATTCTCACGGGAAAGTTTCCTGACTTTTGGGAAGGTGCAGCCAACTGTTGAGCTGCTTTGGAAGCAGCTTTTATGCAATGTTTTAGGTGTGAGGCACTGGAAGATCTTTTTTTCTTTCAAATTGCAAGCCAAGGAGTTGCTCTTGTGGCCACTGTGTCACCTGTTAATATACAAATATTCACAATGGGGGGGGAATGCTACAGGAAATGCTCTTTCAGAATTTATTTTTCTTTTTTTCCTCATTGTCCTTTTGTCACATGTTTTACTCTCCTGATTTTATTTCTGTATGTGCTGGGCTGGAAACTTGATCTGGTGCCCTTTTGTGCTTCTGTCACTCCTGCTGTATTCATTTTGTTTGGTTGGTACCAAACCCATGCTCCTCAGATAATTTGCAATATTGAAATAGAGCCATTAATACTTTTTTCATTAATGTATTAGTGCTAGGTAGAGTCAGCACAAAAAAACAGGTCAAATTAAATTACTGGTTCAACCATGAATCTTAAAATGTAAATTCCAAGTTGAAATACGTGGTTCAGGGTTGGGGAATGATTTGAATTAATTCTGGGTTTTTAGGAGCACCTGTAGGAACAAGTTTAAGGAATGAGTTTACTTCCAGCTGCTGCTCTTTATCGCAGTCAGGAGCTGGCAGATGATGTGCTGGGCACAGGACTGAGATGACTTTGCTGTGCAGTGCAGAGGTTTGGTAAACTGCAAGTTCTTTGCTCTTGAAATGAAGGAAGGGGTTTGTGTATGAGGGAACAGGTCATGGCTAGAAACTGCTCAGACCTGGGAAGGACTTGGTCAGGAAGGGTTTGGAGATGAGCCAGGGCACAGTGTCTGTCCACAGTGGTGACAGAAATGAGACAGCTGAGCCTCAAAATATGTGGGTTTAGCAACTATCCTGATCCTAAAACAACTTTGTTCAAGTGATCCCTTTTTCCTGTTAAGCTGGGAAGATCTGTCTCAGCTTCCTGCTTTGGTTCAAAGGCAGGGATCGAGACAGGAGAACAGGGCTTGATCAGTGGAGCTGTGAACCACAACTGCCCCAAGAGCTGCACTGGGAAAAGAGGGATCTTCCACGTTGTTACTGGGTGTAATGGTGGGTGAATCCCCTTATGCTTGTTCCCGAGTGGGGTCAGGAGCTGGAGCAGGGAGTGCCCGTTCCTGGGGTTCCTGCTCTGTGTGAGTGACCCTTTCCCTGCCCGCAGAGCTACGAGCCGGACGAGCTGACCAAAGAAATGGCCCACCTGGAAGGACTCATGAAGGACCTCAACGCCATCACCACGGCGTGACCGCCCGGCCGCCGGTCTCGGACTCAGCCTTGGAACACAAGGAATTGTACAGAGGAAAAACTAAAGGAAAAAAAAAAAAGAAAAAAAGAGTTAAAAAAAAAAAACACCACCAGAAAGAGGGACAGACAGCACGTGAGAGCAATGGAGGGAGGAGGAGAGGAACCAGCAGGAGGTGACACGAGTGTCACCCCTGTCCTGCGGCGGAGGACGCGGGGCTCCGGCGGCGCCCGGCAGGATGGGCCACGCCAGCCAGGCTGGGACCCAGCAGGACAAAAGCAAAGCAAAGTGGACTCGCCATTAGTTTTTTTCTGGTCAGGTTTTGTCTCAGTGGTGTGATTGCCCTGCCTTTTCAGTGTTGGACATTGGCATTTATGTACAATTTTATTTGTGTTTTTATTTTATCTTTTTTTATAAAAAGGAAAAAAATAATGTAATAAAAAAAAAAGGGAGAAGCTGTTGTTTTCCACAGCCTAGGCTGAGGTTTGACTGCTTGTTCTATTGTGTATGAAAATTCATTGCCAGTGTGGGTTGTTCTGTTTTGGTTTTTATTCTGCGTATAATTACGTCCCCTTCTGGCAGTTAATCCATGGCCTTTTGGGATGCTGCACTGCTCTTTGTAAGCTTTTTTTATTATTTTTATATTATAATTATTAAAAGCCTGACTTTCTCCTCTCATCACTGTGAGATTCCCGGTCTGTTTGAATTGAGGTGTAATTGGAGAGCCTTGTTTGTCGCTTTTTGTGCAGTTTCAGTATTTTGAGTGGGGGGGAGAAGTAGCTGGGGAAGGGGAGGGGATCCTGGGGAGGGTTCATTCCTGTTCTTTTCCTGTCTTTTTCCAGTGACTGGGAAGACTGAAGAACAAGGGAACATCTTCAGCTGTACTGTGTGTCTGGTCCCCAAACACAGGGAGAGGCTCCTTTAGGAACACTCAGAGAATTCCTCCTGGGAACTGGGGCTCTCCTGTCAAGGTGACCCTACAGGAAGCTTCTTTTGGCAGCTGTTTTGTTGTTGTTGGTTTAAAGATGGATGAGGAGCCTTGGGAAGTGCAGGGTGAGAGCTCAGCAAGGCTGCAGGGCTGGGGTTGAGCCCCCTGGGCTCAGAGAACTTCAGGATCTTTCCATTCCCAGCAGCCCTGATCCTGCCTGGAGAGCACTGAGTGCCCACAGGGTCCTGCAGCAGTGGCCCTGTCCCAGGCCCTCCCAACAGGAATCCTGCTCTGAAGGATTCCTCAGACACAAAACAAGGCAGAAATGTATTTTTTTACACTTTGGAAACCATGTAAAAATAAACTCATTATTGGTGACCCAGGTGCTGTTCGCAGACCTGTGTGGAAAGAGAGGGAACAGGTCGCTCCAGGGAGGGGAGGGAAGAGGGATTTTCCTTCTCTCTCTGCCTGGCTCTGTCCTTCTCTGCATAACAAAAAAGGGCTGCAGTTCGGGGGAAAAAAAGAAAAAAAAAGAGAAACCTCAACCAGCTGCCAATGAACTCCTGTGCAATTTCACTTCTGGGATAAAAGGAATCCCAAACTTCCTGATGGTTCAGGGATGGGATTTGGGAAGCTCAGGCCCCCTCTGTGCTTCTGCCAGGAGATTTCCACTGAAATAGCAAAAGGAACTTTGCTTCCTTTGCTTCCCATTATCCCTGAGCTGGAGCTGAAGCTCCCAGTCCTGGCACAAAGAGAAGGGAGAGCCACAGAATCCCCAGGGGAGCAGGGATTGGGGATGGGGTCACTTCCTTTCTTTTCCTGGACTCTGTGTTGTCATTTTTGGGCCATTCCTGCATTTATTTATTATTGAGGGAGGGAAGGGAAGGGAATTAAATAAACTGTAGCACCTAGCACCGTGGGCCACCTGGATAATTCACATTTGGACTTTTAATCAGTATACTTCAGGGCAAAAATAAGCTACAGACCATGTATTTAAAGAATAAAATCCACCCTCTGGCTTCAAGGGAGGGTGTGGACCTGTTCCTTTGCCTATTTTTTACCTATACCCAAAGAAATGCTATCCTACACACACAGTATTCCCAGCTGGGGGCCTTTGTGAATATTCCTTATGTAGAACACCATGAATGTTAATACTGTCATTGAATTTGGGGAGGGGGAATATTTTTAATGATGAAACAACTGTTCAAAGTTGGTTTTTTAAGGTTAAACTGAAAAAAAAAAAAAAAGAAAAAACATTTATTCAATTCAGTATACAATCTGTATTGCACTTTTTCACATTTTAATGCTACATTTTCTTACATATCCTGTGATTTTAACTTTGGAACATTGTGTATCCTTGTAGTGTCATAGTCCAGCTGTGCAGTGACAGCTTCCCTCAGACATTTGGGGAAAAGGAACAAACCAAACCTGTACATTGTTTTATGATTCTCATGTAGAAGAATTTCAAGGACTGCTGTAGATGTCGACCTTTCTGTACAATTTTTTTGCTTTTCTGTAGTATTTGCTGTATCCTCTATGGCTTTTTTTAATAACTTCATGTTTATTATTTTGTATTGGGCATCCAATACACTTTTTTTAATCCAATCAACTCCTGGGCTGCTTGGAGAGTTTGTCTAATTATTCCTAGTCGGTACAGTGACCAGGTTTGGGGTTTTACTTGCCCTTTTTATCCTTGCTGTGGGTTGTGTTCTCTGAAGAAAGGAGAACTGTTCTCCCTCCCTCAGTCTTTGTGCAGACACTGAACTTGGAGCATCTTCCTGTCTCTCTATTTCAAAGCTCCACGGAAAAAGTACCACCTTTTAATTAGCAAGCAGAGAAGGAAGGGCTTCAAATCAGTGGCAGTACAAATACTAGCCTTAATAAACTAGGAAATAATGGAAAAATAATACCACAACCATGGGATATTGCACTTTCTGTGTCTGCATTGAGAAGTGCAGTAATTGATGTCCTTGTTGCCACCCCCGTGCTGACTGCAGCCTCTGTGTTTGACCCTGGAGCCTCTCCCTGGTCCTCAGAACACAGCCCTGCTCTCCCTCAGATCCTCCTGGTCACTCCTTCCTTCCCCTGGCACTTCGCAGGTGGGAAGGGAGCCTGGAATTCTCCTGGAGGGATGGCCCTGGAGCAGGGCAGGGGCAGCTCAAGGGAGGGGGGTCAGGGGGGAAAACGGGAACATTTCCTGTGTCCTGGGAGTTTCCCATTTCCCTGCCTGGGCTCCCCGACCTCCAGCTCTGAGTGGGGGGCACTGCCCGTGGCAGGGGGCAGGAACTTTCCCAACCCAAACCAGGCTGTGTTTCACACAGAATCGCTGAGGTGGGAAAAGAACTCGCAGACCATCGAGTCGAACCCGTGCCCAAACCCCACATTGTCCCAGCCCAGAGCACCGAGTGCCACGTCCAGTCCTTCCTTGGACACCTTGACGGATGGGGACCCCACCGTCTCCCCATCCAATGCCTGACAACCCTTTCCATGAAGAAATTCCTCCTGATGTCCAACCTGAGCCTCCCCTGGCACAGCTTGAGGACGTCTCCTCTTGTCCTGTGCCTTGTCCCCTGGAAGCAGAGCCCGACCTCTCCTGTCAGGGAGCTGTGCAGAGCCAGAAGGTCCCTCCTGAGCCTCCTGTTCTCCCCCAGCCCCGTGCTCCGCGTTCTGCGGCACCGAGAGCGTTCCCTGGGCACGGAGCAGCCCTTGGCCGTGTCGCTGTGCCCGGGGCCGAGCCAGGGGCAGCCCGGCAGGCCCGGGGTGACATCGCAGCCCGGGGACAGCAGATGGCAGCGGTGCCTCGCTGCTGAGGAGCTGCCGCGCTCGCACGGCCCGAGCTGCGCTCCTGGGAGGGGTGAGGGCCCCGCAGCAATGCTGCTGCTTCGGAGGGGCAGCTCAGGGAGGAATTCAAGTTCTAAATCCCAGATCTTCCAAGGAAGCTTCGGCTTCCGACCCAGAACCAAGGGTTGCCTCTAACACCTGCAATAAATTTGGGCAAAACTTGCAGACTTCTGCCCAGTAAGAGCAGCCACCTCCACCTGAACTGACACTGGGTTTGATCCAAAATCCTCTCCATCTCAGGAAAAACATTTCTGCAGCAGCTCAGAGTGACTCAACTCAACAGCTTTTACCAAAAACACTGAACCATTGCAGCTTTTCGTAGGACCCCAGGCTGGTTTGGATGGAAGGGACCTTAAGGCCTATCTCATTCCAATCCCATCCCTGCCATGGCAGGGACACTTCCCACTGTCCCAGGGTGCTCCAAGCCCTGTCCAGCCTGGCCTTGGACCTGCCAGCGATCCAGGGACAGCCACAGCTGCTCTGGGCACCCTGTGCCAGGGCCTCACCACCCTCACAGGGAGGAATTTCTCCCCAGTATCCCATCTGTCCCTGCCCTCTGGCAGTGGGAAGCCATTCTCTCTGTCCTATCCCTCCATGCCTTGTCCCCAGTCCCTCTCCAGCTCTTCTGGAGCCCCTTCAGGCCCTGGCAGGGGCTCTGAGCTCTCCCTGGAGCCTTCTCCTCTCCAGGTGAGCAGCCCCAGCTCTCCCAGGTTATTTCTGTGAGATCAGGCCTCCCCCAACCCCACAGAGGCTTCCAGCAGGTTACACATCTCCCTGTGTGACTCCTGAAAGCCGAGCTTGGAGCTGCACTGTGGCTCTCCAGAACCTTCCAGACACAATGAAGTCCCTGTCCTTAGAGCAGCTTTGCCAGCTCTACAGTGTGGTGGCTCCCTGGCAGTCCAGGGGACACACATTGCAGGAAACACGTGGGACTGACAGGGCATGGCAAGTTTGGAAAGGGAAAGCCAACCCCTGGCAGCCACGGGAACATGAGCATAGAGGGGGAAGAGTGGAGAACAACGCCAGGCCCAGCCTGCACACCTGCCTGGAGAAAGGACAGCAAAAGCCAGAATGCCAAACAGTGCCAGGGACAAACCAAAATCCAGCGAGGATTCAGCCACCCTGGGGGCTCCCCCTGTGCTGTGGGGGAATGTTCTGAGCAGCACTTTCCCCTCCTTGGGCAGGGCTGGAGGCAGCTGCATGAGGACACCAACCGGTTCCCTGTCCCTTAGTAATCCATAATCAACTTTTTCCAGTTCCAGCTCCTGTTTCCCAGCACACACTGCCCTTCCCTCTCCAGAGGTTAGGGACCACAGCTCCCACAGGGCTGAACTTTGGGCAAACACTGATTTTCCCTGGCAGTATCTCAGGAGGAAATCCTGGTCCCCAAGGAGGCTGTCTTGGGACATCCCAGCCCCAGGGAGCTGCCAGGGGTGCTCTGCCCACAGCACGGTGGGCACGGTGGCAGTGTCACCACTGCCCTTTTTTAGCACCCAAATGCACCAGTGCCAGCCGTGGGGACAGGAGGGGGTGCTGCTCCTGCAGCTGCAAGTCCAGGCACGGCCAGCCCTGAACACAACATCCTGCACCCCAAGGATGTTCTGCAGCTGGTGCAGAGGCTGGGACAACTAACCAGGACAAGCTGGAGATGTAGCAATGAAATCATCACTCATTAAACTTAACCCGAAGCAGGACTCACCCGCGGCGGGCTGCAAGGCAAGGGAAGGCTGGGCTGCCAGCGGCTCCTCTCCTGGAGCTTTGGCTGGGCCCCTTTGTCCCTTCTGTCACTCCAGGCTGGTGACTCCACCTCCTCTGATCTCTGAGGTGAGGGGAGCGCTGCACTCCTGGCCGCAAACCTGAGGGGGACAGAAGGAGAACCCCGATTAGCAGCTGACAGAGCCTCAAAGGCAGAGCTGGAGCATCCAGGGGCAGGGGCTGGGGAGCTCTGACCTGACCCCAGCCCCACCGGGGCCCTTCCACAGCGAGCAGAGGCAGCTGCTGAGCCCCAGGTGCCACCCTGTGGAACACGGGGGCTGCGGGACACGGGTTTGGGGTCAGACACGCCGTGGGGAGCCCGGGCAGGGGCTTTCCCTGTGGCAGCCGCATCCTCGTGCGCCGGGAAAATCCCGGAGCCCACGGCTCCCGTGGCAGCGTCTCCGCGGTGACAGCATCCCCTCCGTCCATCCCACCCTGCCGGGGATACCATCCCTCCCTCCCGCAGGCGGCTGTCCCTGCTCCGGCTGCGGTGACAAACAGCCCCTGGCACTGCAGAGGGGCTCTGAGGCACCGGCAGGGAGCAGCTGCCAGGGACACCTTGCCGGGGGCTCTCCATTCTCCCGGTGCCACCCCAAAGCCTCTCCCAGCACCCCCAGCCTCGAGGGCTGTCCCTGGGCCATCCTGGGCGGAGGTATCCCAGTCCCCAGGAGCAGCGCGACCGTATCCTGCCCTCCACTGCCCCCCCGCTCCCTTTCTCCCCCCCGCCACTGCTGCTCCTGCTCCCGCGATTTCTCCACCTTTTCCTGCGGGGCACAGAGCCCTCACAGTATCCCCACTTACCGAGGCCAGGCTGGAGGAACAGGGGCTTCCACAGCTGCATTCCCTCCTGGATCCCGACAGCAATTCCTGCCCTCCCTTGCCCAGCTCTGGGCACCAGCACAGATCAGTGGGGTCATTTTCCCACTCACAGAAAAAGAGAGAAAAGCTGTGCTGGTGCAGGCAATGCTGGGAGGGTGGGGAAACCAAAAAGAACAAGGCACCCCCCAGACATGGGGCTGGAGGAGGAAAAAATGCTGCCCAGACACTAAAAACAGGGCACACAGCCCAATTCCCAATCCAGCACCTTCCAGAACCTTCCACTCCAACCAAGTCCCCCAGAGCACCTGCAGAAAGAAGCAGGAGTGTCCAGGGAGACAGAGCCCAGGGCCAGGGCTCAGCCTTTCCCCACAGCTGTCCCCAGCAGCCAGGATCAGAAGGACCAGCAGCACCCCCAAAAGGTGGGGCTCAGGTTTGAGTCACCCCCAAACCCCTCACCCCTACCCAGGCAGACACAGGAGAACCTGCTGCTCCTGCCTGCTCTTTGCTGCAAGGAACTGCACTGGGAGAGGCCAAACTGGAATCTCCTTGTGCCCCACAGTCCCCAGGTGTTTCCCATCTCCATCTCAGGTGTTTCCAATCTCCATTTCAGGTGTTTCCCATCACCTCTACCCCCAGGTATTTCCAATCTCCACCCCTAGGCATTTCCAATCTTCACCCCAGGTGTTGCCCATCTCCAGCCCCAGGCCCGGACCTTCCCCAGGGCAGGACATTTTCCTGAGGAGCTCCTGGAAGCTGGGGGCTGTCTCTGCCCACTCAGCTGGGCTTTGCTTTGCCTGGAAAGGGGACAGGGAGCAGTGGGGTGTTAATGGGATGGGAGCTGGACTGGGGACAGCCCTTCCCAGCCAAGGTTGCTTTGTGAGAACCACTGGGGTCTAATAAAACCCATCAAGTAAAGAACAGCACCACGATAAATTAGAAGTGGATGCTGAGTCCCCACAGTGCTGTGACTCACGGGCTCCCAGAGGATATTCCAGAGTGCCTGAAGCTGGTATCTGCCTGGTTTTGTACCACTTGAACCAAACCCTCTGATTTAGGAGACCACTTTGCTGGAGACAGGGAGGAAAAAAAGGTGTGAGTCGCGCCACGAGTGGCTCCAGGTGTCCCTGCTCCTCCCCGGGGTACCCGCAGCTCCTGTTGGATCTGTGGGGTGGCGCTTTCATGGCCGCGCTCATTAAAGCCACACCTTAAGCATCCTTGTAGAGCTGAGCGTGGCTGTCCTCAGCCCCACAGGCTCCCCAGGAGCTCTGGGCTCACAGGGACACGAAACACGAGCTGTCCTGACGCTCCAGTCTCTGTCACGAGAGGGGTGTGAGGAGCAGGGAAAGGTGAGTTATCCCTCGGGACTCGTTCCTGCCTGGCAGTGCAGCCATGGGCAGCGCTCAGGCAGCAATGTGCCCTCAGCCCCGTGCCCCTCCTTCCCACGGCTCCTGTGCTCCCGGGAATCATCGGGGCTGCTCTGGGGGAAGCGGGAATGCTCACAGAGGCGCAGCACCCAAGCCCTGTCTCCGTCCCTCCTCCCCAGAGTGAGAAGTCACGCAGCCGGCCAGGCCCTGCTGGGTTTGCTCCGGCAGCTCCGGGATGTGCAGTTCCGCCGCCCACGGAGCTCCCTTCTCCAGCGGCTGCTCCCAGGATGCAGAGGCAGCTCCCAGCCCTGGGGCTGGGCTGGCCGAGGGGCTGAAGGGATGGGCACGCTCCTGGCCGGAGCTGACCACATCCTGCACAGGACCCCTGGGGGCAGCTGGCCCCGGGCCACCGGGGGTCGGGCTGGAGGGGACAGCACCCGGGCTCTTCCGCTCCCACCCGCCGAATAAAGCGGCTGTGAAACCACGGAGTGAAAGGAAGAGGGAAAATGACCCTGGAGAGCTCTCTAATTTGCAGCACAGCCAGGAGAGCGGCTCCCGCGGAGGGGAAGGCGTTCAGACATGCGGCACCGGGAGAAGCTATTAACGCCTTCCTGCCCGGCTCTGCTCCAGCTCTCCGGGCCCGTCCTGGGGACAGCCGGCCCCTGCAGAATGCCACTAAGGGCCTGGCATCTGCTGGGCTGCAGCTCCCGTTTACACCCGGGAAGCTGCTGTGGCTCCTCACTGAGACAAAGGAGCATCTCCCTCTCCCGAGAGGCTCCAGCCGAGGTCTGTTCCAGACAGGAGCCTGGCGAAGGGAGCGGAGGGAGTAGCGGCCGCCGTGTTGGGGTGGGCTGGGAGCTGCGGCGGTGCTGGGAGGGGAAGCGATCGGCTCTCCTGCCTGCCAATGGCACACCCAAGTCAGGGCTCTATTCCCTTAATTTGCCTTAATGGCAGCTCCTTCAGCTCCATTAAAATCAGAGACTAAAGCCGGAGCGGGCTTAGGCAAAGGGCGCTGAAATTCCAGTGAGGCAGAATGCCTGGGGCCCCTGCAAGGGATGTGAAAAAACAATGTACATAGACCCGCGCTAGAATCCAGCCTCTTTTCATGGAGAGGAGAGAGCAGGCAGGGAGGGGATGGGTTTGGAGACCCCTGCCCACCCAAGGAGCAGGGCCTAGGCACTCCTGAGTGCAGGGACAGGCTGGGGACACTGGGCGCTGTCCTCCCCGAGGTCACTGAGGAGGCTGCACGGGGGACAGACCGTCCTTCCAGCCAACACCTTGCACACCTGCAGCTCCAGCACGGGAGGTCTGCACCGGAAAGCAGGAGCTGCTCAGCTCTGGGAACCTTGTGCTGTCCCACCTTCTCCCCTGGGTTCCCCCTTGGCAGAAAAGCAGCGTCCAGCCAGGGCTGCACCTCTGCCAGGAGGTGTCACTCACAATGTGCCTGAGCAGCTTCATTTAATTTCTACAGGTTTCTGAGTGTAGCTTTGGGCTGAGAAGCCGGGGCAGAGGGGCCAGAGGCACACACAAAACCTGAGACCACAGTGGGAGCGTTTCTCTGTATGGGGCAAGGGACAAACGTCACCAAGGAACTGCAGAGGTGATGAAAAGCTGCTGCAGAATCACCTCCAACCCCTGAGGGCAAACCTGAACGGCAGCTTGCCCTGCCCCGCAGAGGGGAGATACCGAGCCGGGTCAGGGCCAGCAGAGGGAAAGGTCCCTCCTCACCCTCACACAGGTGGTGCAGGGCTGGGCACGGCCTGCAAGGGGCAGAGGGCACCGGGAGGGAGTCTCTGGCATCAGAGAGCCTCCAGCAAAGAGGGACTGCTCGTTTGTGCATCCCGGTTCCTGGGGCTCCCCCCTGCAGCCACGGCTGTGCTCCTGCAGCCTGGCACAGGGCTCAGCACTGCCTCGCAGACCCTGCTGTGGGCTGGCCTCTGCCCTCCCCTCTCCCAGGACTCCTGTGGTGGTCATGGCCCAAGTGGGGGCTTGGAGACGTGGCTGCAGTGCTGGGCAGGGGAATTATTCCCAAGGGAAGGATTGGTTTTTTATTTTCCATGCCATTCCTACACCTCACTGGGTGCTAGCTCTGTCTCCAGCTCCCTTCCCTATGGTCAGCCTTTATTCCAAGTGTGATGCCAGCACTCCCTGCCGGGCTGCCGAGAATCCAACCCTGGCCCCCACTGTCCCTCCCTCAGCTCAGGAGCTGGTCCCACCCTGACCCCAGGGCTGTGTTCCTGCTCCGTGTCCCAGGCGGTCTCACGGCTCTGGCAGGGCAGGGGATGTGCCCTCACTGCCCCTCCAGTCTCACACTGCTCTGGGGCCCTGGGTCCCTGCAGAGCAGCCCCAGTGGGTGCCCCTCTGCAGCTCCAGCAGCAGGGAAAGGTGAATAATCCCTCGGGACTCGCGCCTGTCTGGCAGTGCAGCCATGCCCAAGGGGTTGGAAAAGGGCCCTGCCACTGCTCAGGAGTGTGAGCAGTGAGGTGTCACCTCCACCTAAGGGTGTGGGAGGCCATGGGGAACTCCCCCATTTGCTTTTTGCAGTCTGTGGTTTGGCCACGGCTGAGAGCATTGCTTTGTGCCCATCTCCCACTTCCCAAAGGGATCCTTCCTCCACAGAATAACAGGCATGGAGAGTGTGGCTCATGGCTTGCAGCTCCTGTGCCACTGTCACACCAGTGCCCTGGGTGGCAGGGACAAGCTCAACCCTGAGCTGTCTGGTGTTCTGTATTTTAGGTAAAATACACACTCTGATGTATTGACTGCTTTAAAGGGGTCATTCCCAACTTCCTCATGGCTCCCCTAGCAGGAAGGAAAAACATGCAACTCCCTTTTCCTTCTGGATATTCCAGGAGTACCTCACAGGGTACCTGAGCTTGCTGGTCCCATGCCCAGTGCTGGGAGATCCCTGGAACTGCACAGGAGATGAAATACAACTCAGCCAGGACCTGCACAACCCCAGCCCCAGTGTGGGGCTTCCTGGGGACACCCCAGAGGTGTGGCAGGGCGTCCCTGATGGTGGCTGTGACTGAGGAACAGCACAGCCAGGATGCTGCTCCATCACAGAGCTCAGGGAGGCTGCAGAGAGGAGGAAAAACCTCTTCCCAAGAGCTGAGCCCCAGCCTGCTTCTCCCTGCAGCCCTGGCACCATTCTCCTTCCTGTCCAGGGCTGGCTGGTGCAGGGAGCAGACAATCCCAGTGCCCTGGAAAGCACTGCTGGGAATTGCTGAGTTCTGTTGGCTCTGACACCCCAAAATCTCCCACAGGGTACAAGAACTGTGAGTGTGGGAGCTGCTGCCTCTCCCAAAGCCAGAGACTGCTCTTCTCAAGGGGATGGGCAGCCAGGCCAAGCCAGGCTCCCAAGACAAGGCTGAAATTCCAATGAATTCCAGCCCTGCACAAAATGGGGTTGGGCAAAGGGAGAGACAGCCAGAGCTGCTGCTCCTGCCTTTCCCCCACACTGGGGGAGGGATCCTGGTGCTCAGTGGGGCAAACCCACCCCACTGAGGGGCAGTGACCTGGCTCTGGTGTCTGGGGATGTTCTCCCCCACAGCTGGATCATCTCAGCGCACTCTGAAGTCCTTGCAGTGAGGCAAGGAGGCACCACTATGTGCTGAACCAGCCAGGCCTTCCAGGTGTGCTTTGAGAGCTCAAAACTTGGATTTTGTTCCAGTCCAACCTGGCAAGTTTATAAATCTTCTGTGAAATCTTAATTCTAAAAGAAATGTTGGCTTGGGCAGGACTAACAATCCATTCCCTCTGTAATAGGAATGGCATGGAAAATAAAAGAGCTTGGCCTAAAAACCCGGTCCAAGAGGCAACCTAAACATTTCAGTGCCTGAATTCCCTCATGGAAATTCCAGGAACTACTTCCCAGGTGGGGTGGGACACAGACTCTGAGAGGGCCTTGCAGAGTGAATGGAATCTCAGAGCTGAGGGCAGTTTTACCTTCCTAAAACCCTCCAGCTCCTGGCCTTGGCATCTTCCTCCAGCTGCCCCCTCCTCGCTAGGTGGTTCCTGGCTCAGTCCCTGTCCTGCTGCCAGGGGCTGTGTCCTGTGCAGGGCTCCTTCTCCAGGGATCCCACAGGCAGCCACAGCTTCCATGTCTGCATTAAAGTGAAGGATTTTTGTGCACACATCTGCAAAACAACTGCTGGATTTCTCCCTTGGCCTGGTGAAAATTCAGCTGTAGGTGGAAGTTTTAAATTTTCCTGTCAGTGGCTGAATAAAGAGAACGTGTGAGGTGGTGAACACCCTGCCAAAGCTCCAAAGGCAGCAGGAAAACAGGACAAGGCAAAGGGCGGAAATGGGATTTTCCTTCTTTAAAGCCTGTCTCATGTTGCCTGGAGTTCACCATGTGAAGCAGACAGCAAGTCAGAGGGGTGGGTTTTTCATGTTTTTATTTACTAAGGTTTTTATTGTGTGTTTTATATTGCAAACCCCACCCCTAGAACTCTTCCCCTCCCTTCCCCCCAAAAGAAACCAAAAAAGAATAATAATAATAATAATAATAATAATTAGTAATAAATATAGTTCCACCTACTGAGACAAGCCTAGTGTTGACTGGGGTTCAGTCAGAATAACTCAATGTTGGCTACTGCAGTGCTGAGAGCTGGAAACCCAAAGAAGATCCCCGAGGGAAGCAAAGCCAAGGAGGATGTCCCGCAGTGAGGAGGGGCACGGCCAGGCAGCGCCAGCCCCCGGTGTCCCCTGAGGGTCTGGGTGGCCCCGGGGTGGCCAGGATCTGGGGCCAGCCACAGGACAGGGAGGGCTGGAGGCCTTTCCCCCCTGCCTGCCCAGCCCAGCCCCACATGGAGCCCCCAAGCTCTCCAGGTGCTCGGCCAGGGGCCCTCTGGCACATAGGGGAAAGGTATGCTAAAAACCCAAAAAACTGAAAAGGATATTGTGAGTCTTCCTTCTACCTCTGAAAACATGAGAGGGTCTGTGAGTCTGCTTCAATTCCTGTTTCAAGATGAACCTGTACATATTTGGAAAAGCAGGATCTAGAGGTTATAATTGTCACCTGCCAGTCAGCCCTGCAGGAAGGTCAGAACTGACATGTATTTTAAAACTAGGATATACGTATATATATATAAATATGTGTGTGTGTGTGCTGACACATGTGCATAAATAGACTACAGATGTGTGTGACTATCCTACAGATAGAAAAGCAGGTGTGTAGATATAGATACATCTATAAAATCTATACAAACACACACACACACACACACACACACACACGCTCACCCTCTCACCACACTCACAGAGACAGAGCTGTATGGAGCCAGTAGAAAAAGCATTTCCAGAGTTCCCCTGACCCTTTAAGGAAGACCAAAGCTGATCACATCTGAATTCAGAGCCACCAAAGCAGGGTGAAGCAGGAGTGCCCAGGAATGCAACAATCAAGGTGCAGGCACGTGGCAGAGAGTTCTGCAGACAGCTCGGTAAAAAAACAACTGTCAGCCAGGGTTTGGGGGCAGGGCACAGGGAGCTGGAGGGGCTCAGGACTTGGGTGGGGAAGTTTTTGGCACTGCTGCATGGAGCCCTGCGTCCCCTTGAGGGCTGGGGCCCAGAGAGGTGGGCACAGAGGGAGGCTGGATGTGTCTCTAACAAGTGTTAGAAAAGTTGAGCACCTGACTCGGATAGTGAGGTGGCCACAGACACCCCTTGGCCTAAGAAAACCCCAAACAGAGAGAGAGGAAGGATGAAGGGACACAAAAGGGGACGTCTGCCCTGGAGGTAAAGGCTGTGGCTTCTCAGTGCTGCTGGCCTCGCTCTGTCCCTGCCCCACTGTGAGTGCCCCCAGCCAGGGAGCCCAAAGCCCAGCTCCAGGTGCCCCAGGTGACGCTGCAGGGTGTCAGGTGAAGCCCACCAGGTGCAGGCTCTTATTGCTGGTGAAATCAAACAAAGGATTTCGGTTCCCCCAGCAGGGGACAAGCACAGACCATGCCTGGCCAAATTTCTGGGCTGATCTGGTTTTAATGGTAAAAACAGAGTTGTAAATCTTGGCTGGGCACCAGAACTGTCCTGGTGCCTCATACTGGCCTGGGCTAAGGGGGAGGGGGGCTGGGGACTGCACCCCACTGCTCAGTCCTTTCTAGTTCTGCTCAGAGCAGTCACCCACAGACACTGAGACACTGACGTGACAGAGGGAACATCAAAGCACTGCCTCTTCCTTCATCCCTCCCATGCTTGGCACACCATGGAGAGGCTGAAGATTGGGCCTGGTGTGCTGCCAGGGATTCTCCCATTGCCCACGTGCCAAAGTATGGGGGCTTATCCCTGCCCTCCCTGTGCCTTACAAGAGATTGATTGCTCCTTTTTCCCACTGGAGCATCAGTGGAGCAAGAAAGGGACAATCTGCAGTGAGGCCCGTCCATCCCCAGGTCACCATCATCTTCCTCAGCTGGAGCCCAACCCAAACCTCAGCCCTTGGGAAATCCTTCCAGGGGTCTACAAGAGTGAACTCGCCCTTCCCCAGCTCCTGTGCCACTTGCTGAGCACAGGAGGGGACCTGGCAGGGAGGGAGGGACACTTGCGGAGTGCGCCGGGCCACCCATGTCCCCAGCCCCAGGGTCACAGCTGGGGCAAAGCTGAGGCCAAGCAGGGCTCTACAAACACCAGCCCCAGGCCTGACAGCTTCTATGGCCCGCGTCAACCTGGGATCTTTGTCTCAACAGGAAAACCTTTTTTGGTGGCTTCTATGGCTGCTCATTCACATGTTCCAGCTCAGGCACGCGCCCCGGCTGTGCGTTACCTCGTTGGATTAAATTTGCTCGTATCCTTTTTTTCCTGTGTATTAAAATATTCTATAAAATCAAGTGACCAAAAATCTATAGCTCTAAGAATACCTGGTTATCTTCTTTTTTTTTTTTTCCGTTGTTTTTCATGTGTTTTTTCTTTGTTTCTAAGCACAGTTAAACCTAAACAAAAAAAATAAAGGGAAAAAAAAAAAAAAGCAGGAGCAGCGCGGGGGGAAGGAAAGGAAAAAAACTGCTCGGTGAACTCATCAGGAACTGAAGGGCAGAGCTGGCACGAGCAGCTCCTTCAGGAGTCCTCACAAATTGGAGGGCAGTTTGGACCTGACGGGCTCCAGATCCCCCGTGAGCACTATGGACTCTTTCCGCCCGCCCGCAGTCAGGGGAGCGGCGCCGGCCCCGAACACCAGCGGGTGTGGCAGAGAACCTGAGGACATCTGGCGCGGCAGAGTCACCCGCCCGGGGATGGAGCTGCAAGGCCTCCCCAGGAGTCCGCTCCCGCCGCCAGGGAAAGGGGAGAAGCTGGAAACAGATTCTCTAGAGGAATGAGGAGAGCTGTGGTGGCCCAGCGTCTGAGCCAGCTCTTGGGGCAGAGAGGGCTGGGACGCAGAAATCAGCTTGATGTCCTGGTTGAGGCGGCCCGGTGGCACCGCGGTGCGTGCGGGCAGCGGCTGCGCGGGAGGGCTGGCGGGCTGCGGCAGCAGCAGTGAGCCGTGGGAGCCCGAGGCCCCCACGGGGCCACACTGGAAAGTTCTGGTGGCCACCGGGCTCTGACTGGGAGGACTAAGGCCAGAAGGGGTGTAACAGGGAGAGGCGACGCCGGGCTGCTGGAGCGGGGACGCGGAGGCGAAGGGAGGCCGCTCTTGGTGGAGCTGGGCTATTGTTCCAGTCAGAGATCCTAAAGCACTTGGATGTGTTTGGCACAGGCCTGTGGCCGGCCCGCCCGAGGCCTGCGCCAGCTGGCTTAGGCTGGAGGATGGAGAGTTGGAAGAAGGAGGGGGCTGGAAGTGGTTCATTCCCCCCAGGGTCCCACTGCCCGAGAGCTGCTGCGACTGTCCCCCCTGCAGTGGTCTCGTGGTGGGCTGGAACTGGTTCAGGAGACTGGGGGGGGAGTTTGATGAGAGCTGGGTGAGGGATGTCGATGGGGAGCTGGCTGCGGCTTGCTGGAAGTGCCCAAATCCACTGCTGGAGAGGGCTGGCTGCCGCTGCTGCTGCTGCGGCTGCTGCTGCTGCTGCTGCTGCTGCTGCTGCTGCTGCTGCTGTTGCTGCTGTTGCTGCTGTTGCTGCAGGGGCTGAGCTGCGCCTAAGGGTGACCCAGAGGGCGCATTCTGGAATTGGCTCAGCCCCACCGAGGAGGTGCTGCTCAGCCCCAGCTGGCCGGAGCCCCCCGGCGGGGATCCCACCTGGAACTGGCCCAGGCCGGCCGCGGCCGAGAAGCCGGCGAGCTGCTGGATGTGGAAGGACGAGGACGAGGGCGTCTCCGCGCCCGGCGTGTGCAGCTGGGACGGGGTGCTGGACGGGGAGCCCACGGCAGAGGGGCCGGCGGACGGGATGAGCGACTGGAACCTCTTCAGCTGCCTGGGGGTCTGGTTGGGCTGCTGGCCCAGGGAGCCCAGCACGGACACGGGCGGCCGGAAGATGGCCGTGGGCAGGCGCGGGTGGTGGGTCAGGGCGATGGCCACCGACGTGGTGGCGGCGGCGGCCTGCAGCGGGGCCTGGATCAGCGGCGTCCAGATGACCGGCGTGGGCGTGGAGGCGGCGGCGGCGGCGGCCTGCACGTTGTGGGCACAGTGAGCCATCTCCCGGTCGTGCTGCACGATCTGCTGGATGATCTCGTTCTCCTGGTAGTTGAACACCCCCGAGTTGAGGTCGTGCTGCACTTTATGCAGCAGGATGGAGTTCTTCTTGCCTGTGGAGGAAGGGAGGAGAGAAAGGGTCATTGTGGGGTGGTGATGCCTTAAGTTTTAGCTTTTATGTTTTTCAGATTCTGTGCTGTTTTAGTGTGTAGTTCTGGGCTTCATATGAAGGGTTGGGAAGCTCTTCACACAGTAGGGAGACAAAACAATTCCTTTCTAGCTTGGGACCAAGGACAAATTTTAGGCTGAAGAGTGTAAACAACAGCGAAGAAAGAGAGGGAACAAGGAGGATGGAGTTTCATAACCTGAAGCTGGAATTGGACAATTAACTCCAATATGCTGATGGACCAAAACCTATCAAAGTGTGAGGCCTCGTGCCCGGGGATCCATTTTGTGCCCATTTGTGGGTTTGACTTGGGTGTAGCCCCAAGGAGTTCCTGCACTGCCCAAGCTGGATCCTTTCAATAAACACCTTTTATCCTTTTATTCTACCCAGTCTCTGTTTCCAGGTCAGGCTTTCCAGGCATCAGTGGCAGAGCACGGGGGCTTCCTCAGAGCTTGCTGCCCCACTTCCCTGGAATGCCTGCCCTTGCTGCCCTGCAGGGCCCTCGGGGGATCTGTGCACAGCCTCTGCCCCAGCAGCCAGAGGGCAAACACCACCTCTCCTGCTTCTGGGAAACAAACAGCCTCAGATCCCACAGAACTGTGTCCAACGGGACACACGCTTAGGCAGTAACAACGCTCCTGGCAAGCGTGGCAGACTGGCAGCAAAGCCTATGGATTTGGAATATCTCCATTTTGCACCTGAGCTTCCATCAGAAAAAGAGAATAAAACCTCAAAAATATAAATCCAGTGAAGTCTTCAGCCACTGTCCTTCAGCTTCACCTTTTCCTCATCTGTTCCATGTGCCTTGGTCACTTTAGGGTGAAATATAGGTGTTCACTTGAAAGGAAATTTCTCTATGAGTCGGGACTTGATGATCTTCGAGTCTTTTCCAACCTGTGGCTCTTTTCTATGACTTAATGAGCTGGAAAAATTCAACTGGGCCAGGTAGGACCCTCAGGCATCCTGCAGCTCCCATCTGAACCTGGCTGTGCTCTTGGAGCCCCAGCCCCAAATGTTCCAGCTGGATTCTCAGCCTGCAGCCAGGGGTTAACTCAGCTCTTTGCCCTTGCAATGGGCTGGAAAATGCAGTGGAATGATTTGTCCAGCCTGGCAGTACACCTGGCTCTGGAGGGAAGCACTCTGGAGGGCTGAGGGACAGAGCCAGCCAGGCCAGGGCAGGGCCTGGCATCAGGGGAATTTCCTTTTGATCCCACCCAGCCAGCTATCAGATCTTTATGATCTGAGGCACGTCTAGATGACATCCAGATGGTTGGTTGGTTTTTTTAGTGCATGATGTACTTTTTAAATGTGCAGCAGATAAAAGAGTAAGAGCTTAAGGACATGCCTCTTGCTCCAGCCAAATGGAAAATCAAACATCTGGCAGGAGAGAGCTGGAATGACACTGAAGAGGGAAGGTGGCACCCTGGTCTCCTAAAAAGCCACTCAGAAACAGCAGAGTCTTGGATATAACTCACTGAGTTCCAAATCCACCAACAGAAAAAGGTGAAACAATTCTTGCAGCAATAAAGAGGAAATTGTAAAATAGGAGGGAGATCCCAGTCACTCCCACCGTGATGCTGGGATGGTAAAATGTGTTCAGTTCTTGCTGCAAAGCATGGAAAGTACAGAAAATACCCCCATGAAAAACATCAGTGAATAAGTACAGCACATTCAGAACAGAGGTGATTTCACAGCAGCTGAGGAGGGAGCTCAGGGACAAAGGAAGCTGTTCCCAAGTGTTCCCTTCCCTTGCAGGAGGAACCAGCAGACACGGATTTGAGCCAAGCCCGTAAAAAAGACTGTAATGGAAGATACTGCAAGAACACACTGAAGGTTTTTCCTTCCCTTCCCTTTTTCAAATCAAGCCTTTGTCACCCCATAAAGGACAGGGGGTGGCTCTGAGGGCTCTGTGGGTAGAGCTGCAGTGGGCTGAGCTGCATGGAAATGCTGCCAGAGTTCTGATCCTGGGTGTGCACCCGGGATGTGGCTGCTGTGAAGAATGGGATGGGATGGGATGGGATGGGATGGGATGGGATGGGATGGGATGGGATGGGATGGGATGNNNNGTGGGAATTCTCTGACGGCTGTTCATTGTATGCTGGACTGGAATAGCTCTGGATACTCCTAAGGAGACAGATCCCAGTCCTTCCCACGGCCAGGCACAGCAGAGGCAGCACCAAGGTCACCTTTAAATGGCAGTGACTTGCACAGGAGGCCACTGAACACACACACACAAGGAGTCATTCCCACCTGGGTCTACTAAAATCACAGAAAATGAGCTGCCAAAGAGCTGCTTAAACACACTCAGAGACACAGGCTGTGTGTGGAGAGAGGAGAACCTTGCTGAGGCGCTGGCCAGCTCGGAACTCCGGAGGGATTCGGGCTGCAGCATTCCAGAGTCACCGAGGGGCTCGGGCTGCAGCTTTGCAATCCTGCCATTTCCAGAGCTGAGGGGACAAATCCCAGCATGGGCCATGTGCAGCTCCTGCAGCACTGCAAGGTCAGGCTGTGCTGGAGACACGCTGAGCTCAAAGCAGCCGAGGGCCAAAGCTGCTGTCCCCAGATAGAACCGGGCTGAGGGGAAGGGCCGGAGCACGGGGACGAGGAGCAGCTTCCCAAAGCTCCACAGCAGCCATCGCACCACACCACACCTCATCCCACTCTTCCAGTGCTCTGTCAGCTGCCTGTGGCTCTGGGGTGATCCCTGGGCTGGTTCCCAGGATATATCACCCCACGTGTCTCCCAGCCTGAGCTCCCAGCTGCACCCAGGGAGCTCCACAGCCTCTGGTTTCCCTGGCATAGGTGAACACAGCTTTCCAAAATGAGGCCTTCCAAGCTGAGGCTTTCCAAATGTGTCTAATATTTACTGGAAATGAGTTGGTCAAAGTTCCTCAGGTTTGTGTCAAGTTGATGAAGTAATACCAGTAAAAACGTTGGAATGATTATTTTTGTTGTTTTTTAAACCAGAACACTCAATTTTCCCTTTGAAATCACATTACACTTCATTGTTTTCCTCAGCCCAGCTTGCCTCTATTAACTGTTTCATTAGATCACATTTTTCTCTTCTGTTTTGCCAAGAAAATATCAAATTTCTCCTCCAGAGCACTGCAGAAGATTACTGAAAGCATTCTTCCAGCCATGGAAGGGGAGAGGAATTTTTCAAAGCCATTTTTCAAAATTGTAACTGGTTGGCAAACTGAAAAATTAATCTACTTCTCTGTTCTAATGAATTGCCTCATTTACATGATGTTCCCACATGCCAATATAAGCCCTGTGGGTTGCTTCTGGAGAAAATCCTGCTTCCTACCAGCCCCAGAGGGGAACAGGCCCAGAGCAGAGTCCTGCAGGGACAAACATTCCCTGGAATGGAGGTCCTGCATGAGACAGTGGGACTGGCTTTGCTTAGGCCACGATTGGTGCTGAGATTATTCCTCCTCCTCCTGGGATTGATGGAACAGTTCCCATCCTCTTTTCCTGCTCTGGATTCCTTGTCCCAGCCCCTGGCCAGAAGGAGGGGGGTGCAGCTGATGAGTTTGGCTCTGGGGAACCCCCTGAGATGAGGCTCTGCCCCCAGCCGTGCTCAGTGACACGCAGGGAGTCAGTCCTGTGTTCCTGCTCAGCCGTGGGGAAGCTTCATCAGGAGAAGGCCAAAGGGCTCCTGGTCCTCTGCAATCCAATCAGGGATGCTGAGTTTGTCCTTCTGGGATGTTTATCCCACAGAAATTAAAGTGCTGGGCAGAGCAAGGTCCTGAGATAAACAATCCAGCCACAATCACTGCTAAAGGCTCCACAAACTCACTGAGACACCCCAGAGCACAGGAACCACCTTCAGCCACCCCAGCTCCAGCTCCCCTCCTTCCCTTTAGAACACCCTCTGCACTCTGAAAACTCTGTTTGCCTCACTGCAACAATGGGCTAAATATAGGGGGAAAAGGAAAATATTCAGAGCCTTGAAGATGTTCAGAGCAAAGCTTCTGGTGCTTTGAAGTGGAGTGAGGTATGTAAAATTATGGAAACGAAGCAAACAGATGTTGCTCCCCTAATTAAGAACTGCAAAGTCAGATTTTCCTCAACTGTAGATAGCAGACAAAAGAACAGGGAGAAAGGCTCATGTGATTTCATAAAAGGAGCCAGCACTCAACAATAATTCTTCTATCAAACAATCAAAATTAGCTTTCTGTTGTTAGAATTCTGCCCAGACACAGGGGAAATTAGCTGTGACTTTCTGTTCCTTTCTCCTTTCAGCTCTCTCTGAGCCCACTGGCTGCACTTTAAGAATTCAGGTCATTAAATTGCTTTCTGAATTTGCATGTTTTTGAAATAATCTCATTTTATTAGGCTGCCTTCTGCCCTGGCCTGCTGTCAGCATGGCTGCTCCCACCACACGGGCGCTTCTCTCAGGTCTTCACTGATTATTCCTGGCACCAAGGGCTGCGTTTGGATCCTGGTTGCACATCCCAGCTCTGCCCTGGGGCTGTGCCTCCCTCCCCGGGGGTTCCCGGTGTCCTGAGCTCTCTCCTCCGGGAATTCAGCCCCAGAGGGGCGATCCAGGCGGGGGCAGTGCCTGGGTTTGCTGCCCTGCCCCCGAGTTTCCCGGCTGGGAGGAGCTGCTCCAGCTCCCGCCGTGCTCTCAGAGTCCGTGTGCACAGAGAAATGACCTGGAACAGGGAATTCAGAATGATGCTTAGCCCCCAGAGTACAGGCTCTTTCCCTCTTGGAAAAATGCAGGTGAATCCCCTCTGAGCTGCATTCCCTGCTGTGGGAAGGTCTCTGCTCGGAATTAAAGAGCCCTTGGCAAAGAGCTCAGCAAAGCCAGCTGGATCAGCTCTAAGAGCATCCTCAGAACACTTCCCAATCCTGCTCTGGAAACTCGGAGTGACTTCCCCGAGAGCCTGGCTGTGTAAATCCGTGGATTTGTGAGCTCTGACACCTGCCAGGGCAGTGCTAGTGCTCTCTGCACCCTGTCCATCCCCTTCTCCATGGCTGGATCCTCTCAGACTCTGGGGGTACCTTTGAAAAAGACAATCCCCTCTCTTGCCTAGTGGAACCCTTCCTCCCTGTACAGCTCAGGCCTCCCTTTGATTGCTTTCCCTCTCCCATAAACTGAATTATCCCCCAAATTACGTGTGCACAGCCAACGCACAGCCCCACTGCTGCAGGTCCAACACACACTGAATAATGTTATCTGATGACTCTCAGCACAGCTATGCTCCAGATAAAGGAAGCTCTTCCCTCCCACTCTTCACACAGAGCTTTGCACATGAAAAAAAATGGAATATCTAGAGCTGGGTAGGCTGTGACTCCATGGAGGAGTGAGGAGCTGCCTGAGGCTGGGACACCCTCAGGGCTCCTGGCTCTCACTCATCACTGCAGACTGAAGCCAAGAGGCGCCTTCTCCTCGAGTGGCACCAGTGCCAAGGTCCCTGCACGCCCTCCCCAGAGCCCTGCTGGAGCTGACAGCTGTGACAGGACCGGCTCTGGGACACTCTGGACATGCTGGCACTGCCAGCTGCTGCTCTGAAGTGTGGGCTGGCTGCAGACAGCTCCTGGAGCACCTTCAAGGCAGGGAGAGGTCCCCAAGAGGAGAGGTGTCACTGGTGAGCAGCTTCTTCTTCATGTGATTAAAAAGAGGGTTGAAAATTATTTATAAAGGTGCTGGAATGGTAAAATGTTATCTGGGCAGGTGTTTTATCTCAATGCAGACAGCAAAGAGCTTTGTGGACAGCAGAGCAAGGTCAGGGATGGGGCTCCTGAGATCTCCTCAGCACCCTCCACTGCCCCTTCTCCTGTGGTGTCTGGGGCTGTGTTTTCCTTTGGAGTGGCAGGAGGAACAGCATTTCATATTCAGGTGAGCAGGGCTGCCAGGTCCCCTTCATTAAGCTGAATTAATTTACATTCCCCCATGGCTGGTGAGTTCCTGACCCCTTTCCTTAGACTAAACACAAAATACTCCGAGACTGGGCCTTGCCTTCCAAAGAAAAGGAGATTCAGGTACTCAGTTCCTGCTGAAGTGCAAGCTCCCATCCTGTGCTTGGGACAACTTCCAGGTGTGATTCACCTGACCCACCTCAGACAGCCACCTCAGGAGAGACAAACCACTCTTAGTGCCTTTTTCTCTGTGCTGAGCAAAGATCCTCACACTGTGGTGTTGAAGGGAGAGGGTTTCCAGACAGAGAAATGCACAAGTGGCACTTGAACTGTGACTCCTCATGGACAGTTACATTTGTGGTTACTTGGGTGATGAGAGGGGACACCACACAGGAGCCTGTGTTCCCTCTCAGGACTCGGATAAGAAACCCCACCTGTGCCAAGGGCTGGGAATTGGAAAGGAAACTTTGTGCCAAAGCACACAGCCTCTGCCATTGCACACCCGGGCTACAGGCACTTTCCTCCTTGCACCACTGGCTCAGCAGCCTCAAATAAGATCTGTTTCTTTATCTCCATCTGTATTTATCTCCTGATGGCCACATCATCCTGCTTCTCTCACCTGTGCAGATCTGTGGGGTTACTCACCTGTCCACTGAACAAACACGTGACTTTATTTTGTTAGAGTGTAAAGCTGGTGCTGCTGAGCACACATTGCTGGAGTTATTTGCATTCAGTGTCATCTATTCCCAAGATTCCCAAGGGAGCAGCCCCGAACCATCCCAGCTCCCCCTTTGTGAGCATCATTGTCCCTGCAGCAGGGATGAGGAACGTAGGCTGGGGGCAAAGGCAGCACAAGGACAAGCAGGGAATCTGTGGCAGGGCTTGGCACCGCTCCCAGCTGCTCTCCTCCCTGGCTCACCTGGCCCAGGCCAGCCCTGCCTGGAGGCAGCACAGCCCAGGGGATTAGTCAGGACTAGACAAGCAGGGCTGCAAGCCCAACAGCATCTCAGCTGCACAGGTGTGGTCATGAGCTGGCAGGCCAAAAGTTTGGGAACAGCTATTTTTGTGGCTTGCTTATAGACAGAGCTTTTAAAATTTCTACCACTGTAGTATGTCGAACAGACGCTCTCATGCTGCAATAATACCATAAATTGTATTTAGAGGCTGGAGTTGTCTTGTCTTGGCTTTTTCTGGATTTTTAGCATCTGCAATGCCTGGAGGAACCTCAAGGCATCTTTAATCCTGACTTAACTGGAATCCTTGTATCAAAACACACACAAGTGGCATTCAAAGTATATGCATTTCAAACCATGTGGCAAAAAATTCCTGAGGAAAATGAAAACAAGAACTTCCTCTGGCTCCTAGGAGGCTGTCAGCTCTCAGCAGTGACCTTGCTGTGGGTGGGGAGGACCTGTGGCAGGCATTTCTGGGATGTAGCACAGCACAGGGAGCAGGGGAAAGCACCATCCCCACCGTTCCTGAGTGCATCCACAGCCCTGGGTTTGACAACATCCACCAGCCGTGCTGGGCTTACTTTCAGTGAGCATTTAAGTGGTGGTGTTTTACAAGTGCAAATACTTGTGGAAATCTAATTTTAAGCTCCAGTGGTCGCTGAAAGCCAGCTTCAAAGGCAGGCAGGAACAGAATGGTGAGACTTACGTAACAGGGCACAGCAAACTGGGGCGCTTCACCGGCGCTGCCAGACAGAGAATTACTCACTGCAGAAAGCACAAACTCTACACACAACTTTACAGCTGGGCAGGAACAAGGAAGAGGGGCTGATTTCGTCAGGGATAAAATGATCATTACTCAGTGACCAGCCTAATTGATTGTCAACCTTCCAGCCCTGAGCCTGTGGAGTGTCACGTGTGTGACATTCTGCAGGTTGAGGAGGTCTCAGAGCCCAAAGTTACTTTGACTTAAGCACGGCCACAAGTCTTTGTAGCATCCCAGCCTCTGTCAAGTCATGGAGATGAATCCCTTCCTGCTCAATCCAGGCAGGATCAATTCCTAGTAAGAGCAGAGGTTCAAGGATACACCTCAGCTGTTTGCCCAGCGGTCTGTGTGCCTGACAGCTCCATGCATGGCCCATGCTCCTGCAGGAAGCCATGGGAGCACAGGCTGGGGGGCTCTGGCCCCTCTCATCCCCTCCCCTCTGCCCACCCACTGCTTCCAAACTGCTCGGCCCTGCCGTGGGAGTGCCTCATCCCACCTCAACCAACCAACCCTGCTCCTGTTGCTGCATGGGCTGAGCCCCTGCCTACTCGTTCTGCTACCCACAAAGCTCAGACCACGCTTTCCAAACCCCCCAGTGGCCAGAAATCCCATAAACATCTCTCCATGGGACTGCATGGCCTGAGATTTTCCTCCCTGCTCCCTCGATGCACAGGGGGAATATTGGATGGATCTTTTCCTGGTACCAGAACAGTGACAGGGCCCTCTGAATCTCCTGTGCTCACTGTGGTCTGGGCTTCCCAAAGACACTGTCACCTGGGCAGAAGGGAGCCAGTGAATGCACCACTGACTTGGAAAGAGGCTTCCATTTGCTTCCTCCTTGTGCACAGATCCTGAACTGGATGGGACAGGAACAAAAATGGTCCTGCTTCTGTTCATCCCTGCTTTTCAAGAACTGCTGTTCCTCAACTTCAGCCGTCCAGAATGATTCCTGCACTTCCAGAGTCTCAGCAGAATGCAGTAACCTTGAATTCCTTCAAAAGTCACATGCTGGTACAGAACTACTGCACTGCTCCTTCTGGATGGCCCACACTCCAGAGGAAGGGAAGAAATGCCTTATTTATAAAGTCAGGGAATTCCATGGGACCTGCCAGCTCCAGCAGGGTGCCCAGAGCTCCCCTGGGCTCTGTGGGGCAATTACAGCTGAGGAGAACGGGGCACCACAAAGGGCTGTGGAGGAGCCATTTCACAATAGTTCAGATGTAGAGTTAAGGGAGCAGGCAGCCCTTGAGGGTGAGTGCCAGGGAAACCAGGGCACAGCAGGACTTTCAGTGGCACGGGCAGCAACGCTGTCTCAGGCCAGCAGAACAGCAGAAGGCAGGGGGGGCAATGGCAGAGCCCTGCAGCAAAGGGCCTGTTGTTCCATTTGCTCTGTGTCACCTTCTGACCTTATGCTGACATTTGCAGCTGTCTGTGGAAGGGGAGTTCTCCCTGGGGAAGAAGCACGTGAGGTTCTTTGTGCTGGGTCAGAATTTTCCATGGATTTCAGAGGTGTGCCAGGGCACAGAGCACAGAACAGGAAGCACAGGATGCTCTCCCCACCTGATCCCACAGTCTCAGAGAGCACCAGGCTAGAAAGCTGAGCAGCACTGAGCACCCAGGCCTGCAGAACTTGGGATAAAGCCAAGCTGGCTGCTTTGATTTTACATTTTCTCTGTGGCTTGTACAGCCTCATTGAAATAACCCAAGTGCTGGACCTACTGCCACTTCCACCAGGGCCTCATTAGTGCAGGCTTTGCCGAACCGTGTCTTCAGCTCCGAGCCTTTTTCTCAGGGGTGGCACTCTGTGATTTGCAGCAGGTAAGGAGCTACACAGAATCTAATGTTCCTGGCAGGAGAAGCCCCAGAGGCACTGCACCCCTTGCTGGGATGTCAGCTTAGTCCCTGCCCCCCTCACTTCATCAGCCCTTGTCCCTCTGCATTATGCTCAGAGGTCTATGTGGAAAGCAGTGGGAATGCCAGCACTGTGAAGGGATGGATAAGGAGCTAAAGGAGTTAGACTGGGACTCTAAAATGCTCCTCAGCTCTGCAGCTTTCTTGCATGACCTTGCACAAGTCACTTCATCTCTCTCTGTTAAACACCTGTGACCAAGGAATGTTATCCTGGTCTTTAGCTGGGGAAGAGACACCTGGACAATGATGTTTGCAGCATAGGTTGTGTCTCCCACAGGACAGGGAGCATCGTGGGATGAGTCACTGTGAGCTGTAACTATCACAGAATCCCAGAATAGTTTGGGGCAGAATGGACCCTAAAGGTGATCCAGTCCAGGCCCCCTGCCATGGGCAGGGACAGCTTCCACTGTCCCAGACTTCTCCAAGCCCCAGTGTCCAACCTGGCCTTGGACACTTCCAGAGATCCAGGGACAGCCACAGCTGCTCTGGGCACCCTGTGCCAGAGCCTCCCCACCCTCACAGGAAGGATTTCTCCCTAATATCCAACCTTAACTTTAGATTTAGATTGGGATCCTTGAGGGAGCTGAAGTTGGACAAGGAGGGGCAGGCTGGGATCTCCTTCACTTCCCAACTCCAGCACATAACTGAGACTGGAGGAGGGCTGCCAAGGCAGCGGGTAAGGAAGAAAACTCTCCCCCCTGTACTCACCAATCCTGTCCAGCCTGTCCAGAGCCACAGTCTCGAAGGCTCTCCTCATCATGGGGTACTCCTCCAGCACCTCGTTGAAGTTGTCCACGGACAGCGAGTAGAGGCGGCAGTAGGTGTCGGCACGCACGCTGGCCGTGCGCCGGCCGCGGGTCAGCAGGCAGATCTCTGCAGGCAGAGAGAGGCTGAGACAGGGCATGGACGCCACCACCAGCACCCCTGCACCCCTTCCTGCACTGCCCTCACAGCCTCAACCCCTGCACTTGCCCTTACAGCCTTGCACTGCCCTCACCCCCTGCATTGCCCTCACAGTCCCACACGGCCCTCACAGCCCCGCACAGCCCTCACAGCCCGGCTCTGCCCTCACAGCCCCGCGCTGCCCTCACAGCCCCGCACAGCCCTCACCGCCCGGCACTGCCCTCACAGCCTCCCGCCTTGCACTGCCCTCACAGCCCCGCGCTGCCCTCACAGCCTCCCTCCCTGCAATGCCTTCCCACAGCAAACGCAGCCAGAGTTAACATTCCGCAGGTGCACCAACATTTCAAAGTAGCGGGGGCTCACTTGAGGCAGCTGCCACACACAGCTGCCCCTCGGGCGTTCTGCTGGTCCAGTCAGCCAGCAAGGATTGTTGTGGAGGATTATCAAAGGCAGCATTGTGCATTCACACTGGAGGAGTTGTATTTCTCCAGCTCCTTGTGGGCACTGGGAGCACAAGGTCAAGCCGTGCTCTCATTGAAGCCAATTCTCTCTAGATTTGTAGAGAGGCTCTGTGCTGATCTGTGCCTTTGGTGCCTGGCTGTAATTTTGATCCCTGTACCTAGAACATTTGTCTTTCCACAGTTTTCAAAGATTTTCATGTCTATGCCACAAGCACTGTCAGGGAAAGCCACATCAGTGGCACCTCCCAGCTGTGGGTGTATTTACACTGCTGCCATGCACTCCCCAGTGCTCAGCTGGTTACAGAACACAAAGCCCTGCATTCAACCACAGCTCCTTGAAACTCAACAGAGAGCTCCCAAATTCTGCTTTTCTACTGCTTACACGGAGTCTGGGCAGCAGAGACCAGCACTTCAGGACAGATGGTGTGAGCTGCAGAGTGACAGCACTCTGCTCCCTGCGTGTGTTGGGTGCAATCCTCCTGCACAGTTCCTTGGATTCGTGCTGAGCCTATCCAAAGCCCTGGTACAGCACAAGGTTATGAGTGTGCTCCTAGGCTGCTTTCCCAAGGAAATGATGCTTAGGAGACAGTGCCACGTGTGTGAGGAGTTGTGATGGAATGTCATGGGCAAGTTCAATCCCATCTGTCAGTCAGGGTATCCTGACTCCAACACTCCAGCTCCAAATGCCAGGCTGCAAAATCCTGGTACCCAAGTGAGGTGCAGACAGGTTGTTTCACATGAACCAGGAGTAACAGGAGTGTAGGACATGCATAAGAGGAATTTTTTGGAGGAAAGGCCTCCCAGAAGGGAAGGCAAGGCAGGTTTTGCTCTGTCTCTCCTCAGCAGACCATCAAAGGTGATGCAGTCTGAGCTTGTCCTGCAACCTGCCTGTGTGGGGCTGAGCTCTGCACGGGCTCTGACAGGAGAGGGGGCTTCATGTTTCTCATGAGAGCAATGCCCTAAATCCTTCCCAGCCCAGCTGGTCCCACTGCAACAGAGCTCTGCTGCTCATACATTTTGCTTGCGTGCTGAGCCCCAGGACACTTTGCTGAGCCACAAGCAGGGCAGATGAGGGACTGTTTTTCCCTCCCTATATATCCAGCCCCTCATGCCGGACAGCAGGAGTAGGAATGTGCCTGCAGAACTGAGAACGGGTCATTTTTTACCTTTAAGTTCTCAGCTTCACCCATCTGTCAGAAAGAAATGACAGAACCAAGAACTTGCAAGAACCAAGTTTCCCTGCTGTGTTTTGCCGTTATTTATGACCTAGGTTCTGACATGCCCACCAGTCACCTTCCCCTGCAGCATCCCCTCTCTGCCTAGAGATGGAGGAGGAGGTGCTGGGGGTCAGTCCCCCATGAGGGTCAGTCCCACGTGGATCCAGGACTGCCTGAGCACAGCAGCATTGTGGCTGCGGGAGGGTGAGTGACCAGCACGCACCTCCAAAGTAGGAGCCATCGGCCAGCTTGGTCTCCTTGTTGCCCTTGGTGAGGATGCTGACCACCCCGTGCTGGATGAAGTACATCTTCTTGCCAATGGTGCCCTCCCGGATGATGTAGTCCCCGGGCTGGAACACCTCGAACTTCAGCTTGGTCAGCATGGACGTCACAAAGTTGGGATCTGCGTTGGCAAACAGGGGCATGTTGGCCACCAGATTGCGGCAGTTGAAGTTGATGATTTCCTGACCAGTGTGGTGGAAAGGAGAGAGAGGAAGAGGAGGGGACAGGGAGCAGAGAGGACACACGTATGGTTAGTCAACACCTAATGACCTGTGAGGATTCCCCACCTGACCTGTGCATTTAAAGTGGGATAAAACGGCTGTGCCTTGGTCTGGCTGCCTTGGTGCAGGCTGGACGGGCTCTGGATGCTCAGAGCATAGAGCAGTGCTGGAGCTCACTGCCTTCACCCCTCTGCCTCCCCTGAGCAGAGACAACACTCAAGCCTCCACATACACACAGCATTCCTGTTTCTGCAGGAAACCTTGGGTTGTGAGGGAGCACAGCAGCACTGAAACGCTGCCTGACAAAGCCCAGGGCTCCTCTCTGGGCAGGTGTCATAACTCACCTTGGCAGCTCCTCATTCTCTGCTGCCCTTGCTTGTCAATGAGCTGTTACACAGCACAAATGTGCCCAGGAGGAGAATGATCCCGGGCAGATGGGGACAGTGTCAGGAGAGGAGGGAGAGGTGCTCACCAAGCACTGGGCAGGGGCTGGATCACCAACCCTGGCTGAAGAAAGGCCAGCTCAGCTGCTCAGCTGTCACCACAGCTGGGCTGTGCCTCCCGCGGGGCTCCGTGTCACTCACAGGGGTGACAGCTCGGGAGCTGCTCTGTGCCCTGGCAGCTCCCACTCAGGACGTGGTGCTGAGCCCATCACACCAGCACAGCACTCCATGGGAGCAGGGAGAACTGAAGTGGGAAGGGAGAGAGCTGGAGAAGCATCTGTGTCCCCCCAAAGGGGTTTTCAGAGAGTTCAGCAAAACTAGTTTTAAATTCTGGTTGGCATTTGCTCATCTCTTCTCTCTCCCCCATGGAGGGACATTGCTGGGGGACAAAGACAGAAGGCAGGCCCCTTCTGGAGCTGGTGGGTGGAACACTGGTGACATACCAGGGCCAACCTGCATTGCCAGGCTTCAGCTGGAAGGAAAAGGGGCTTCTCTGAAAGCTCCTTCTTCCTGTGACTCCCCCTCTAACAGCTGGTGAATAGGGCACGGATGAGGCCCCATGCCGAATCTTAGCCAAAATACATGAGGTGGGAACGTCCTGAGCCCTGCTTCAGAAGTTCCACAGCTGCCAGAGGTGCTGGGAATGTGCCCTGCCCCTTCCCTGCCCTCTTACCTCGCGCAGGGGCTCGCTCAGCTCTCCCAGGATGCTCTCCTCATCAAACATCTTGCCCTGGTAGCGGTGCTCGTAGTAGTCGTGGATGCGCTGCCGCATGTCGGCGGGCAGCTTGTGGAAGGACATGTACTGCTCCACCTGTTTGTACTGAGCGGGGAGACACGAGGGCCAGCAGTTACCAGGACAGGCCACCAACAGGGCCGCTCACAGGCAGCTTGTGCTGGCCCTGGAGCACGTGGATCTGGAGCAGGAGCAGGGCCTGTCCCACCCACGGGGAGTTTGCAGACCAGCCTGCTGTGTTCCCCAAATGGCTGCTCCACGTTTTAACTTCTAAACTCATCCTCAGCCGGGTGCCCTGTGGAGACACCTGCTCATTCCCTGGTTGCTGAGCAGCCTGTGCTCCCCTCCACACAGCCCCAGCTGGGAGCAGGGCTGAGGAAGGAGTTCCTCCCAGCCAACAGTGCTGAGTGAGGATTGTGCAGCATGGCAGCAGGAGAGCCCAAGTGCCCCCAAGGAAGGTTTTTCCATGGCACATGGCAGGACAGTGGCCGGCTGGGCTCCAGAGCTGTCACAGAAGTGCAGCCCTGGCGCCTGTAGCAGGGGAAGCACAGAACCTGCCCTGAGTGTGGGCTCACAGCCAGACAGAGGGGCACACCTGGGATCAACATCTTGCTTATTTGGGTGAAGCTGCAGTACCCAGCCTGCTGCTTCTCCCCTCTGTGTTCCTGCCTGCCCTGCCACGATGGAACCTTTGCTTTCCTGTGACTTTCTTCCCCTTTTCTTCGTTCCTGTGCCCCATGCACTCACCCTAATCCACATTTTTACCTGATGGTTCCCATTTCCATGGTGTCACTTCAAGTGGAATACAAGGGCATGCCCTGACTGATGGCAGAGCAGCTTTGGGTGCTTTCTGTGAGTGAAGGACACATCCCCAAGGGCCAGGGCTGTACCAGGGTCCTGCAGCCCTACAGGTGCAGGGAATGGTCACACTCCTTTCACTGGTGGCAGTACAGGACACAATCCTTAGTGTGTGCTGCACTAATTGCTGACAAAAGGACTGTGCTGCTTCTTTCCCAGCCCTATTTCCCTTTTCTCCCTGATAAATGTGTCCCTGAATGTCCCTTCAGGGCAGTTTGAGCTGGAGAGCCTGATTAGTGAAGTTGTGCTTGTTACAGCCCCGGGTCCTGCTCCAGGGACAGCCTGTGCTGGCACTGCCAGCTCCATCTGCACCACACAGCAGAGGGCATCACTCCAAGGAGCCAAGGTGGCAGAGGGGACACTTGGGGCTTCCTGGCATTCCCAAAGCACAGGAACTGTCTGGAAATGCTCCTGGTCCCTCCAGCCTGACCAAAGGCAAGGGAGTCACCACCTCCCACTGGCACTGGCCCCTGCCCTTCATCACCTGCATGGCTCAGGCTCTGTAGGGACTGGCTGTGGCATGACAGGATGTACTGGGTGCCCAGAGGAAATCAGGGAGGGAAAGGAAGTGGCAAGCAGCAGCAGAGTGGAAAACAGAAGCTCCCTTGTGGGCAGCTCACCCAAAGAGAATTTTGGAGGTTATGGCTTTCCAAGCAGAAAGTTTCAGGGTTTTTGGCTCCATCTAACCATAGATGCCTCCTGCCACTGCAGAGGCAGCCTGAGACACCCATGGCACCTGGCAAACTAGGCACAGGGTATGTGGAACTCTCACTATGGAAAGGGAAATGATTAGGCACAAGCTTCTGCTGTTTATTAAATTCATCTAAAATCCACAAAGAGCTCTGCTTGCTTTAATGCTGCATTTTTGTTGAATAAATGATTTGCCAAAAATATCCCCTTATACTCTCAGCTTTAGTGTAGTGACCAGTGTCACCAGGTCCCTCTCCTCACCTGCTGCAGCCACCTGCCCCTGCCCCTGTGCTCTCCTCCACTGGCACTTGCTGTCCATTTTCAACTGCCCTTTGCTCTCTGGGAAAAACATCTCTACGCTCCAAAAATCCACCAGCCCCATCCAGGGCTGGATAGGGTGACTGGGACTCTGCTTATTCATCACTGAACGTGGATTTATGGCTTTGCAACAAAGAGCAATAAATAACTGCTCTGCAGCGTCCCCAGGCGTGTCAGAGTCCCCTGCCACAGCTGTCCCCAGATAAGGCTCCCAGGGAAAACAGGACAAATTTACTTCCCCACCAATAAAGGTGCTGCTTCTGACTGCAAATGAAAATCAGGGTTATAAAAGCAAACTGTGAAATAAGGAACCATCATTCTCTGTCATGGTTAAGGAGAGGGAGATCTTGTCTCTCCTGCCTCTGCTGGTGCTCCCTCGTCTCATCCAAGAGGGTTTTGGAGCCCTCAGATCTCCCTTGTGCAGAGATGGGGTCAGAATTGAAAGCATCGACCCCTTTTTCCATGTCCAAGAAACTGAGGATTCACTGGGGTTTCCCCCTTCCCTTGGAGCTGCTGAAGGCCCCACTCTTGCAGGGTCAGGCAGATGATGCCACGCTCAGCTGGCACTCCCTAAAGCCACTTGGTGTCCCTTTGCTGCCTTCCAGCTGTGGCCAGGCCTCCCCTGACAGCCCCTTCCCCTCCTCCCTCCTCCTCCTCCTCGTCTGCTCAGCCTCCCACTTGTCTCCCTGTCCCCAGCCTGACCTGTGCTCAGAGCTTAGTGGCCTTTCTGAGTTCAACTAAAAACACTCATTTAGGAATTATTTAAATCTCTCTGAAGACAATCGAGCCCATTTAAATCCCAGCTCATTTTCTTAAGTCTGTTTTTCCTCAAATAGCCCTTGAAGGAGGTATTAATATATCAAAAGAAAACCATTTAGCTGAGTATTTTTGCTTCTATAGCTGGCCACTTTCCCTCCTCTCTCACCACTTCCCTCCCCTTCTACCAAAGCTCCCATCACTCACAGCCCAAAGTGAACTAAATATTTTTAACTCCTTCCATGCCCTCCATATCCATCAGGAATCCTCCTCTCTCTGGCAGGGATAAATTGCTGAACAGGCTCAACCCTTTCCTTGCCCCAGTTCTGAAGATGAAAACCAGCAGGCACAGGGGGGGATTATTGGGGTGTCCTGTGCAGGGCTCCTTGATCCCTGAGGATCCCTTCCAACCCAGCACATCCTGTGATTCTGGCACTGCTTGGATCCTGCCAGGATCAGGCTGAGATCACTGTGGCAGCAGGTTTAATTCCAGTCACTAATATCTCCACACCTGGAGCCCATGGAAGTCACCAGAAATGCACCTGTGGAAGGAGAAGGAGGCTCCAGCAGAGCATTTCAGTTCAGGGAAGGATTGTGGTGCTCTGCCAGCAGGATAGCCCTGGAGGCTGGGCTAAGAGCCACCCTGTCCAGTGCTGGGGCTCTCCAAGTGGAAATATCAGCTCATGGAGGGTCCTGACAGGACATAGTGTCATCTTTGTTTTATTTTCCCTGACCTCTGATTAGGAGTCAAACAGTGTAGCTTCCCCAGCATTCAGGAATCATCAAACCCAAGGAAATGTTGATTTCTGTTTTTTTTTTTCTCTCTGAAGCCATTTATATTTGCACCCTCAGGATCTATTCTATCCTACATCTTACTCCACATGGTCATTCTTATGAAGTCACAGGACTGCAGGAGGGGTTTAAGGGAAGAACAGAAGTTCTGTGACAAATATCTGGGAGCTGCCTCCATTCTGCAAGAGCTTTACGTGATGTCCTGGTTGTAAGCCTTTCCAAAGGCTGGATTAATTGATTCCTGTACCATGGCCCTTGCTCACTCTGCCACCAGAAAATGAGTTTTAAGTGTCACCTCCTGGAAAAGCTGGAACATTTTTTCCCTTACTGCACGGTACTTCGGGGAATTATCCTACCCAGAATCAGGCTCCTGATCTCCTGCTGTGGTATAGACAATTCCTGGAGCTTTTCTCCCACTTTCTGTCCAACATTCCTTGCACTGGGGACAGCTGTGAGCTGCCTCCCCTCGCTGTGCAGCAGCTCCTGTTCGGGCAGGGATTTTGGACAATCCCATTCCTGGGCTGGGAGATGGCACCAGACTGAGCAGGATCAATAATGAGCCTGATGAAACCCTGCTTTGCCTCCAACCATCTCTGCTGCTCGGGGCTCTGAGCAAAGCAGATCCAGGAGCTGTGGCACAAATCCCTCTGCATGAAATGCTGTGGGTGCTGAGCCCTAAGGTCTAACCCTGTGCATCCCACAGGGAATGCAGTATGGACAAACCTGCACATCATGGCTATGGAAACAGCCTGTTTTCCCTGGGAGTGGCCCCTGAAGGGAATGCCTGGCTGGGCTGAGAGGCCATATCCTGCCATGAGGCACTTTTGGCTACGGTCAATCCATCTTTAGAAATATCACAGGCCACTGCGGAGGTGTCAGGCCACTGGCTCCACACATCTGGAATGGGACAGGGAAAAGGGACCAGCAGTACTCTCTGCAGAAGAGCAGAAGGGGGAGATGAGGTGAAATGTGCCCTCAAAGGCTGGAGATGGGCACAGGGGAGCAGAGAGTGTGTGCAGTGAGGGACCAGCACTGCTGGGAGCAGCAGGACAGGCAGCTCTGGGGGAGGCTCTGTGCTGCAGCATCAGCTCTTCATTTACTTATTTATTTATTTATTTATTTATTTATTTATTTATGTACAGCTTGAGTGGCAACATGAATTCCCAGACTGATAATGGAGTTGGAAAGCCCTCCCTGGGATGGGAAGAGCAGCTGAGGCAGGGCTTGCAGGCGGTGTCACTGTGGTGGTCACAGGGCAGAGGGACCTGTCTGCCTGCCCAGGATGAGATGTCAGAATCTGAGCTGTAACCCCACTGTTTCTGACATGTTTTACAGCTACACAATGGGCCTTCTCTCAGGAATGGGTAAACCAAGTTTAAGTTCACCAATGACATATTCTTCTGCAAGAGCAGGGGCTACTCCACCCCGATCTGGTTAAGGCAGTTTGTACCTCAAGACATTCTGAAAAGAAGCCATTAGGTTTTCATTAAACAAACATTTCTGTTTTATAACCAACCCGGGATTCTTTCAGGGGAAGGACTAAATAAACCTAAAACAACTGGCACAATTTCTGAGTTTCTGCCTGAGATGAGCACCCCAAAACCTGTTTCTTACACTCTTTTGATTCTGCAAAGCAGCCAGAACCCCCTGACTGCAGAAAAGCAAAGCTGTCCTGGGCAGTGCTGGGACCCCAGGGCACACCATAGGCCCTGGCACAATCACTGAAAGCCGTCATTTGTCAGCCTTGTTATCAACTCTGGGTGTTTTGATCGACAGTAATGTGGGACACAACAATGCTCAGGCCCTCTCTCCACACAGGGAACAAAAACCCAGTGCAGGCATGACAGGATAAAGCCAGGCTCTCAAACTTTTTTCAATTAGGAAATTTGATTACATTTTGCATTTGATTAAGTGCTGCAAACACCTTTAATTTCTGGAGTGCTGCACTCCCTGCCCTCTCCTTCACACACATTACCCAAGGAGTGAGTGAGCTCTGCAGCTTCCCTGACCTCCACCATAGGTGCTGGCTCAGGAGGAGACTTCTCCAGAATGCCTGTGAGCTCAAAGAATGTGGGGATGATCCCTGAGAACTTACTGGTGACCAAGCCTCTCGGGAATGTCACTTGCAATGCCGGTAAAGGATATGAAGCTTTCCCCTAGCAGCCCGGTGGCAGTGGGAACTGTGGCAGTGTGTGCCCACTGCAGGCTCCCAGAGCAGCTGCCAGTCACTGCCCTGTGTTTGTGTCCCTGGCTGAGCCAGCCCTGGAGCCCCAGCAATCACCACAGCTCCAGCACAGGGTTAATCAGCAGCACAGGGGTGCTCATCAGCACGGGCACGGTGCCAAGCTGGTGGGATTATCCAGGAGCCCAAGCAGGATCTGTGCCCCCAGTTCCCTGCACAAGCTCATGGGGAGGCAGCTCAGAGCAGCCCAAACCCACAGAGGGCACTGAGGGCTCCTCTGCCCCGTGCTGGGTCTGATCCAGGTGCCTGGGGAAGGAGGAGAAGGACTCCAGCTCCCACCCACTGACAAAGCAAATCTGGGATTCACACTGCCAGGGGCTGGATCTGCATCTGGGCACCCAGCATCACCTGAAAGGTTTTCCTCAAGTCAATTTGTCTGAATATTCCGAGGTTAATGAGATTCTGAAGCTCTGCAGCAGCCTGGAGTTGTGAGTTCCACAGCTTCCTCATGGACCATAAACCAGCCCAAATCACCCTTTAAACTTGTTGCTAAAAAAGCTCTACTCCTGGTCTCCAAGGAGGAGCAAGGACTGCCTGAGCCCCAGGACAGGGGGCTCTCAGAGCAGTGGGCAGGCCAAGGACACTGTCTGGATTTCCCTCCAAATAATATTGGTCCAACATTCCCAATAGGGATAGAAAATTCCAGCTGTTTTATTTCAGCCTTTCCCATGACTAAACTTTGCCCAGATTGTCTTTGCTGAATTCAGGCTGCTGAGAGAAGGGCTGAAATGTTAGAGCTGCACAATGAAGTGCTTGGACAGGCAGAGCATGGGATAAACTGTGGGCAGAAGGGCTGTGCAGGAGTGTGAGGAGCTAAGGGGTGATGTCAGTGCTCTGCAGGGTTTCTGAAGTGATTCTCTCTTCAGTGTTACCTGCTTGTCCCCCTGCAATCGTGCTGCAGCACGTGCTGCTTCAGATAATGACACGGGAAAGTGCAAGCCCCTACCCAGAGTCAAGAGGTATTTTAAAAACAAGAGGCTCTGGATGGACTGCTCAGGGAGGAGGAGGAGCGAGGAAGAAGTGTGGAGAACAGATCCTGAGGGGAGACGAGGCTCTGGAAGGAGAGATTAGGGCTTTCCTGGGCTCTGCAGTGCTGACAGCAGCAATCCCTGTCTCTCACCAGTCCCTGCTCTGGGTGTACCTGGGGAGCTGAGCCTCCCTGCATCTGCTGGGATGGGAGAGTGAGCCCTGAGGGTCCCTGCCCTGCTCCAAGGAGCTGCAGAGAGCAGCACCATCACCCTCCCCAGCCCTCAAGGTTACAGAGCGCTGGGGAGGAGGAGAGGGTGTGCGTGGTGACTTGACAGAAGTACTAATCCTGCTGAGCTGCAGGATTAGGGGAAGAAATTAATAGGAGAACCTGCAAAAAGCATGAAATTAACTGGCATATCTGGCTAGTTTATTCTTCTCCTGGGCAGGGAAGTCTTCCTCTGATGTGAGCCATAGTTACACAGGCTGGGGAGCAATTCTGCAGTCAGTGATGAAGTTTAGGCTTGAGCTGATCCATGAACAGCTACAGAGGGTCTTGTACCCCTGCTCCTGTCCTTGACCCCCTCCACCAGCACCTGCACCAGCTCTGGCACTCAGTGGGCACAAAAATAAGCTCCTTCAACCCGCTAATGTGGCAGAAAACTAATGTGGGAGAAGAAATGAGCTCAGTGAGGGTGTGGGAAGCCAGAGGAGCGTGCCCAGCTGAGCACAGAGGCAGGAGCTCTGGGTGAGAACAGGCATGTCTTGGTCAGAGCTGTCACATCCATTCAGTTACAACACCACACTGTACAACAGCACTTGGGGAAATTCATCTGCCACAATCCCTCAGGAAGGAGGCATTGTCTAACATGCAGGAAACAGAAGCCAGTCTTGGGTGCAAGGATACTGTGGAGTTAAACTCCAGACTGAGGTTAAGAGAGATCAGCTCCTGATCCTGCCACTGGGAAACTCTGATGGGACAGACAGGTTCCTTCTCACTTTGGGGCTGGAGATCAAACAGCCCCTTCAGCCCCATCCAAAGAGCTGTTCCCACCTGCAGGGAGGCCAGGGCCAGCCCTGCACCGTGGCTGTGCCCCTCCACGTGCTGGGTGTGCTCTGTGCCACAGGGGACTCTGCCCTGGTACCTCAGCAGCTCCCTGGCCTGGAAGGAGGCATTCCCTCTGGCTTCTCCAAGGTTCCTGCCACCCCAGCTTCCCTGCCTTGCACAACCTGCACAGCATGAAGTGAGAGGCTCCAGGAGGAGATTTGGACAGGACAGGAATCGAATGTCCCAGTGTTCAGAGAATGCAAGGCAGAGTGAGACAAGCCTGCTCCTGAAGCCAACAGACAGCACAGATTGGCTTTTATTCTTCTTTTCCAAAGCCCTGCTTGTCCAAGGGAAGAACCAGTGGGTTGGCAGAGGTCTGCACAATCTGAAACCTCCCCAAAAACCTGCTCCTGAATCTTGTCCTGAGGGTCCCATACAGCAGAGCCTCCCAGGGCAGCTCCAGCTATAACCTTCTCTCCTGTTTGTGTTTGTGCTGTTCCTCTCCCTCTCCACCATGTCCCTTTCCTTGGCCACTCCCAGCACAGCTCCCGAGGCTCCTGCAGGCTGAGCTGTGCTGAGGGACAGGCAAAGCTCACAGGGTGCTCAGCAGAGGTCTCTCAACTGCTGCTGGCTTCCACCAATCGACCTCCAAACTTGTTGAGATTTTCTCTCTAATCTGCTTCACCAGACACTTTGTCCCAGGAGGACTGAACTAAATTGAGTTGCAGGGCTGCAAATCACGCAGCAGCCTCATTTTAATCATGGCTATTTAAGTGCTAAGGAATGCAGAAAGTAAATACATATTTGTTTTTAGGCCATCACTTGTCCCGTTTGCAAGAGGAAAATGAATGTACTCAATCCCTGAGGCTTTGATCCTCGGAGGATAGCTTGGAAAATGAACCTGCCACAGGAAATACACCCTTGCTTCAATCCTCTCCCTGCTGCCTTTGTCAGAGCTCTTCTCCTGGGTCTGTTAACCCTCTCACTCACATCCCCACCTTCTAATGAGGCTTTTACACTTCCCACTGTCCCGGCCACTTCCTCTACAGTCCCTGCTGGCTTCCTGGGGCTGATTTCCCTGAGCACTGACTGGAATCCATCTGCCAGGGTCAAGCCGTGCCCTTGTCTGGAGCGCAGGCTCGAGCCAGAGCCCAGAGTGCCCGCTGCTGCAGGTGCAGTCTTGGCTGCGCCAGCCTGGCCAGGTGGTTGGGTTTGCAGATCAGTCCTTGACTTCTATGCTACTTCAAACACATTTGAATAAATACTCTGCATCCCGAGATTTGATCAGCCTGCATTCCCAGTGCTGCAGTGTCCTTCTCTTTGGCGTGCCCTGCTCTCTGTTGGGATCAGCCTGGCTCAGCTGTAACACACAGAGCTGGATGCTATGGATGCATCCCAGGCCTCCACGCTCTTCTCCTGGGCATTCCCCCTCCTTTAGCTCTAGCTGTGGTTTGGGATCTTCCCCATGCTCCAAGCATGAGTCAGCCTCTGGTCCCTTTGCTCTCCCTCTCTGCCCTGCTCTCCTCCCATTGTAATCCCCGTGCCTCAAACCTTTTCCAAGGTCATCCCACCTCCTCCCTGAACTTAAAATTCACCTGATCAGTGCCTGCTGGTCCAGTTTCCCCACCTGAATCACAGCTCCCCTCTCACCTAAACTGCACCTGGCAGGGTCAGAATAGGAACAGTTCCTCTTCTTAATCTCCAGATCAAACGCACTCACAAGACCCTGGCCTTAAAACCTTCCCAGCCCCATCAACTGAGGGCAGCTGCTTTTTTTGGATGCCCTGCCCAGCTCACAGATTCAGTGACTGTGGCAGTGGCAACCTGATCAGATGTGACATTTCTGGCTGTGCCCTCCATTCTGCAATCCAACAATGGTGCCATTAATTCCACAGCTACCTGGGGAACCTGCTCCGAGCTCCCGAGCCTTGATCTGGGCTTTGGGGGTTGTTCTGCAGGAGTTCAGGAGCACTGGAGTGAATAATCTGGGTACTTTTAAAGACAGCACTTGCTAAACAAAAGCTGCTCATTCTGGAACATTCACTTGGGGTTTGAAACAAGATGTGGGAAAGGAAGAAGTGACTTTTAGGTAGCAGTGACATTGATAACCATGGTGTACAAAGACAGGCAGAGACAACAACAACAATCTCCTTGCCCTGCTGTTAACTGATCCTGCTGCTGTTTCTTCCTCAGGGGTGTGGGAGTGCAGGATGGGGATGAATGGCCAAGGAACAGCACTCTTGGCACCTCACACTGACAGTCCTGGCTCCCTCTGGACAGCATGAAAACCACCCTGGCCTCCCTATGGAGAGCACAGAGACCAGCTAGGCTCCCTCTGGATAGCACAGAGACCCCTGGGCTCCTTCTGGGCAGCACAGAGAGCACCCCAGCCTCCCTCTGGACAGCACAGAGAGCACCCCAGCCTCCCTGTGGGCAGCACAGAGAGCAGCCCGGCCCCAGCAGGGCTGTCCTTACCTTCTCCTGGTACTGGCGGCGCGAGGAGTCCAGGGACTGGATGAGGGCGGTGGCGTGGCCGATGAACATGGCATAGCAGGTGGCCCCCACGATCATGCTGAGCATGGTGAGGCACACGTCCGACATGCCCACCGGTGCCTGCTGCCCGTAGCCGATGCACAGCATGTGGCTCATGGCCTTGAACAGGGCGTACGAGTACTGCTTCCCCCAGGAGTCATTCTGCAGGGACACAGGGCACAGTGTCAGCACGGGGACATGGCATTCTGAACATGGATATGGGGCAGGAAAGCACCCCTGCACTGCATCCAAAAATCCCTGCTGGAGGCACCTCCACATGTTACACAAGAGATTTAATTCTTTGGTGGATTGGAGGGCTGGGGGTCTTCGAAAGCTAGGAGGGCTATGGAGTGTCAACCCCCAAACCCCTCACTGAGCCCCTATAAGTCCTGTATCCCTCACTGAGCCTCCTCAATGCCCCCATAGCCCCATTACTCCCATATCCCTCACTGAGATCCCTACAATACCCTCAGAGCTCCATAACTCCCATATCTCTCACTGAGGCCCCTCAATGCCCCCGTAACTCCCACATCCCTCACTGAGCCCCTTCAATGCCCCCACAGCCCCATAACTCCCATAACCCTCACTGAGATCCCTTCAATACCCCCACAGCCCCATAACTCCCATATCCCTCACTGAGCCCCTACACTTCAATGCCCCCAGAGCCCTCACTGCCCCACAAGCCCAGCTCACTCCATTTGGAAAAATAAGCCCAAATTCTGTGATCTGAGATCACCATTCTGGCCCCGGTTTTTAGAGACTCCGTGTGCTTTTTCCAGAAGGGAAGGCAGCCAGTCTGCCCTGCTGGTAACCTGGGATAAACTGAGATGATGCACTGGGAGATTTTCACAATGACCCATGTGTGGGAGAAGGAGCTGAAGCAAATAATTTCCTCCCCTGGGAAATGGACTTTAACTGAGAACTGTAACAGAGAGCCTGAGCAAGGCTGCCAGCAGCAGGATCTGAGAGTGAGGAAAATCACTGCCCAGCAATTTAGGAAATGACCAGGGTCTCTGGTCATTACCTGGAGAGATGAGAAGGGCAGAAAATGAAGTTGATAATGTCTGGACAGCAAGTTCTTCTCAGTGCAAACTGGGCTTTTTCAGAGAGCTGAGCAATTCCAAATGGTCTCATTTGAGAGCAGCAACATCCTGCCAGGAGAGGTGTGCTGAAACACCTTGTGCTCTCCACTGCAGCTCACACAGGCAGCACCTCAGCAGTGACATCATGGCACAGGGAGAAAAACCAGCACAAGTTTTCTGGCGATTCTGAGAAGCCTGAGCTCATGGAACAGCTCATGGTGCATTTGCTATCCTGTGGGTATTATCTGCTAGCAAGTTCCTGCTGTTAAACCTTGACAAATGACTGCTCTGTCATCACACATGGCAGAAAAGGATGTGAAAATGCCTCTGCTGGGTGACACTCGTAGCAGCACTGGGCATTCCTCAGCTGCTGCCTGTTCCTGGGAAGGGGCCAAGGTTATGGATGGAGTTCTGCACACACATGTGCCATGGCACCTTGGAAAGTCACTGCACAGGCCTGCTGGTGGCTTGTCAATAAACAAAGAATTGTCCTGTGACCTCCATGCAGAGCACCAGTGGCCAGCAGTGCTGGGAGCTCTGCAGTTCACTGGGCACCTCCTGGGGGTGTTTCATCACAGTCAGGTGGGGGACTGATGACCTCTCTGCAAGCAGCTCTCAGCACCCCTGATGCCCATGGGAACTTCTCATGGATCTTATGGGGAGCAAACAGTGACAAAGCTGCGGCACAGGGCTGGAACCTCTGCTGAGGGCTAGAGATAAGCACGTGGACAAAGCCAGCTGATAGCATTACCTGGCCAGATTCAGTTTCATTATGCAAGACAGGCCTGATTCCCACTGCACCAAGAAGGGCAAAGCCACACAAGTGACAGCAGAGCTGACACGGGAGCAGTGGCACAGGAGAGACTGCTCCTGGTCCCTGCCGGCGCCAGCCTGTCTGGGCTCATGTCCCAACAGAGCAGGAACCTGGGAGAAAGGACCCTGGAGCCAAGAGAGAGGGCAAGAGACAAAGTGACCATTGGTGACTGTTGTTGGCAGTGCCCTTGGCTCGTGTGTGAGGAGCCCAAAGGAGCAAAGGCCCGGGCAGGACAGGGCAAAGGGAGTTTGTCCCCTGGCCAGGGCACAGGAAGGGTCCGGCCACGGGAGCCGCCGGAGGTGCGAGGCCAAAGGAGTGACCCCTCCTGCTCCTTTGCCTCCAGGCCTGTGCTGTGGCTCTGAGGCCTGGCCAAAGAAGTGAGGGGTGCATTTTCCACCCCCAGGTTTTGTGGCATTTTGCACACCCACTTGTGCTCCATGCAGGCACCGGGCTCTCACACAGCTCCCACAGGCATCCCAGGCACTTCCAGGAGCCCCCTTCCTCAGCCCCGCAGTCCTGGCAGTCTGAAGCCATGGCCCTCACAGGGCATGACAGCTGCTGTGACTTCCCTGGCTTTAGCCCATCTATTGTCCCTCATCCTGAGACAGCAGCAGGGAGCTGTCACACTTGGCCACGCTTTGCTAAAAATGCTGCATCCCTGCAAAGGTGGGCAGCACATTCCCAGGGGTACTGGGGCACAGGGAGCACTGCAGCTGTCCTGTCCCAGCCTTGCCAAATGAATTCCTTCGCCGTTCCTCACTGGGTGTTGCAGGAATGCTGCTGCCCTCTGAGTTCAGTCTGGCAGTAGTTTAACAGGGCAGCACATCTCCACCACAGACCTGAGAGCAGGGACAAAGGAAGCTGAGCTGAAATTCCAAAGGGAATATGGGCAGACAGAGCAGTAATAGCTGAGCTGGAAAACTGGCTGCCAGGCTCTTTAGTGGCTGTGAACATCTGGGTACCAGGCAGGCTCGAGGTTTAAAAGCCATTCTTCCAGCAACTTGCTGCTCAGGAGTGCTGTTTACAAGGAAGCTTGCCAGTGTTTTGTAGGAATTAGTCATCCAAAACTCTTAACATCCAACATGCCGAGCCCCTGCAGACTGCACAAACGCTGCTGGCTCCCTGGGAATTGCACACCTCCGAGTCCCAGCCCAATTCCCAGCAGCAGCAGGGCTCCTGTGAGGACAGGCTGCGGGTGCCAGACTGAGGAGACAGCTGAGGGATGACAGACAGGGGGGCGAGAGCTGCAGGAAAACACGGAGCTTTCCAAACAAACCTTGAGCACCGAGCTCTGCTGGGAGAGCAGTCAAGGACTGCTCAGAGAGAGGCACTTCTGTGAAGGGGAAACCTTTCAGAGCAATTACCTTTAGGATACCAAGTGTGAAGAGCCCTGGATGCTCTGTGATGATTCGTCACTTACAGGTCTCGGTACCTCTTTAGTTTTCAGGCTTTTTGTTTTCCACAGGATGAGCAGACAGGTCAAGGCCACAGTACTTTAGGCCAGACTAGAAGAGGTTCCAAATGCAGTGTGGACACGGGTTTATCAGCACCAGGTGCCTCACACTGCCACAGCTCGTTCCGGCAAGAGCCATGCCCTATCTAATACCCAGCTACACCAGTCCCCAGGGCAGCAGGGCTGCACCACTCCACAGATAGTGGAGTGGCTAAAATGGCCCATTAGGAGAGGGAAATGAAGCCTTAAACTGCAGAGGGAAAATGACTCCTCGTTAAGCAAATCCCAAAGCCAGCAAAAGCAGAGATACAGATCTGTGTCTGTTCACAGTTGAGAGGGGGTTATCTCAGAGGCACGAAGAGACTTTGCAAAAGGGAGTGCAATGACTTTGAAGCAGTTTTTCAGGCTGGTTTGTTTTTAACATCCACACTGGCAGTGCTGGAAGGGCTTCTCTGGCATTAGAGTCTGGCCTGCTCAGATCCACCTTTGAGTACTTGGAGACACTTCCCTGGAACACTTCAAAGGCACTGCTGGGTTCTGTAGTACCTTACAGAAGCACCTGAAGGCAAACTGTGGTGTCTGACAGGGTATTTTGGTTCTGATGTACATGTGAGTGTGTCTGGTTGAATCCTCTCTGGAGAGGAGGAGTGAGACGAGTAAAGACACAGAGAAGTACTGGAAGTTTTTGGGATAGGGGTGCAGCCCTGGGAACAGTGTTATAGCTGACTTACACCATTAAAACTTGCAGAAATCAGGAGCTGTCTCCGATCATCCCTGCCCACCCCTGGAACTGCTGGGCTGGGAAAACACACCTCCAGATCCAGTTTAAAGGATGGAATAGTGGGGGAACTGCTGGGCTGGGAAAACACACCTCCAGATCCAGTTTAAAGGATGGGGATAGTGGGGGAACACGTGGAGATGACAGGTCAGACTTCACCTCGGACAGAACCTGCCTGTTCTGGGCTTGTTTCCAAGGGAAGCTCCACATGGCCTGTATCTGACAGCAGGAATCTTCTCAGGGCTCTGAGTGGCCCCGTCCCAACTGCCCCAGGCAGACTTTCCTGGGAGCCCTCCCAGGCACCCTGTGCTCCTGGAGATCCAGACTTGGGCACCCACTCCTTGCCTGGGCTCGCAGTACCTGTACCCAGCCCTGTGCTCGGAGTGCTTTTGCCTCCTTTCCAGCCCTGCTGCTGTGCCCATCTCACACTGCTCCCTCCCTGGACAGCCCCTGGAGGTGCCTGTCACCCTGCCTCCCCTGGAAAGGCCAGTGTTCCCAGTTTTGGGCCGTTCTGCCCTGCCCACCCTGGTTTGGACAGGTTTTGGCCCCAGCTGGGGAGGACATTCCCTGTGCCTGTCACCCTCGGCTCCAGGTTCCCACCCCATTGGAGCAGCCCTGCTCCTGCTGCTCCTGACAGACTTTATAGAAGATGGAATCTCCTGCAGATTCCTGTGCCTGCTGAGGGAGGACAAGAGGGATGTGCCAGCCCGGAGGCTTGGGGGGAATTGGGAATCATGGCAGATTTGTGCAGGATTGCTCTCTTCCACACACTGCAGCCACTCCTCTTCCCCCTTTCCATCAGCAACCCTCAGCAAGGTGCTGTGAGCAGGGGGGGCAGAGCTCCACGGGAGCATGCTCCCCTGTTCTGGTGGAGGGGAGGCTGATCAGAGTTTGCTGGGCTCTGGCTGCACTGGCCTGGGGGATGTCTGCCCTCCCTGCAGAGTTCATCAGTTCAGCACAGCACCCAGGGGAGGGGGCCACGTGTTCCCAGCAGCTTCCAGGGCTCAGCAGAGCTCTGGGAGAGGAGCTGCCAGGCCAGCTCTGGGGGAGCAGCACACAGTCTGCAGCTGACTCACCAGTGTTTCCAGTTTTTAATAAAATGCACTGCAGGAAAGCTAATGCTGAAGCCCCTGGGATTTGGGCTCAGCAATTAATACTGCAAACATCCTGCCCTGCTGTTTCAGGAGTCAGCCAGACACCCACTGCTTCCACGGCTGCTCAAGATGGAACACGAGGCATGTGGAAAACACCGGGATGAACCAGACTCAGGGATTTACAGAGGCCCTGAGATGATTTTGGCAACACCAGACCCTGCACAAATCCCCTGGATGAGGATCAAACCTTTAGGAAGCAGATGGGAGGTGATGAAATCTTCTTTCCCTGCAGCATGGAAATCAGGGCTGGTTTTATGGAGTGCCAAGTGGTGGGAAACCCCGGAGCAGAGGAAGAGCAACATCAGCACACTCACAGTCAAAGCCTCCAAAGCATCTGCACCTCACTTCCAGCTCCCCTTGGCTGTAGCAGCTTCAGAAGATCCCCTTTTCCCTAGATTTCTGGCTCCTGTGTGTAATCAGGGCAGCCATGCACCAAGAGTATTTATTTATCTCCTCAGAGCTCAGGCTGGTACAGAATGTCCCAAAATCCCAGCTCCCTGGCACAGAGGCCATCCTGACCTCTCCCCTCCCAGCTGTGTCCATCACACAGAGCCATGCTGGAACCTTCCTTCCACATCCTGGCACCAAAGCCTGAGAAGAGCTCAGAGCTCCAGCTTCTTGTTCCCTGACTCTGTGGTCTCTCTCAATACTACCCTCCAGATTAGATGCAAATTGTTTTCCTGATAATGCCATCCACTGGTCCCAATCACACACAATTTCCCAATCCTGAAATCTTCTCAGGAGATTAAAGGACATTACTGAGAGAAAAAAACCTATCTGGTTCCTGTAAACTACTGCAGTCTTTGTTAAATATTCTAACCCCAGGCTATTTTGGGGCTGGCATATTCCTGCACGGCTTCTGGAGTAGAAGCCCCCTGAACTATAGGTGGGGCATCTCTCCAGTTCTTCATCCCACTTTCCTGAGGCTCCATTTTCAGAGATACTGATTTTTTTTTCACTTCTTTTAAGTGGAACAAAGGAGAAAAAAAAAAAAAGGAAAGGGAAGGTGATCTAGCTGCAGGGAAGCAACAGAAAAAATCCCCCAAGGCAAGTTTAATTCCGAGCTTCAGAGGCTCTCAAGGCTGGGAAGACAAGGCTGCAGCATGAGGAAAGCTCTGCTCTGGATAGGAGCTCCCTCCCCTGCCCTCCTGGAGCCTGCTGAGCCTTCCTGCCTCTGGAATGCATCCTCCCCTCTCTCCCCAGCCTTATTGCTAGGATTTGCCTTGGCTAAATCTTTTCTTCCTCTGTCCCATGTCCTGCCACTGTTGCAGATCCTTGTCCTTGACCACAGCTTCAATCCCAGCTTGTACCTCTTCCCCAAGGGATGGATGGGGAGAGCCAGGAGTTGCTGCTGCTATCGGCAGCCAAATGTTGGGATGAGGAATTGGTGGTCCAAATCTGCTGCTCAGAAACCATCCTGCAAGGGTGCCAGGGCCAAGTCACCCATGGGACAGGGATGAGGCCACCTGCCCCTCTGAGCTCCCTGGCATGAGGAGCTGAGCGCCCTCTTGGCCCTGAGCAGCAAAGTGGAGCCCCAATCTCTGCCTGCTCCTGCCACATCAATAATGAAAAGGCAGCATGGGGAAGCCCAGGCAGCTGCTGCATGGGCTGCTGTTCTGCTGGAGATAAGCAGGCTCCAGAACTGGCTCCAGAACTGGCAGTCTGGCACCTTGCAGCAGCAGGAAGTGAACCATTATTGCAGAGAGGATAAATGAATAAACTGCAAACAGATGACTTTTCCATGGATGCTCACTCCTCCAGGCACGGGCAGCCTGGGCCCACAGCCCTGCACGTGGGAGGCACAGCAGGCTGGCACATCTTTGATACATTTTACATTTGTTCTGTTCTGCCCCAGCGCCTGATTATTTTCTTTATTCAAAAAGAAATTGGCTGGGGGAATCTGGAGGTTAAGAACTGCAATAAGAGGCAATTTTTTAAGCTTTGTCAGTTTTTGCTGCTTAATCAACTGGACATTGTCCCTTTGAATAAAAGCTCCAGAATTCACAGCAAGATGGTTGAAAGGTACCATGAATTCGCCGTGCCTTTGCCATATGGTGTCAAACTCCCTCACAGCAACAGCAGGGCACAATTTGGGACAGCACTGGGCAGCCTGGCTCCTCCTCCCGTGACCGTGGCTCGCTCCGGTGTGGCAGGCTGGTCACACCGACCCTTCCAGGGGCATGGGGCAAAGGGACCAGCAATGGAAATTATGGATCAGCCCCAGCCCTGTCTCTGAGACTCCATATACTGAGATTCCAGCGGGAAGCAGTTTCCATGCCTGCTTCTTGCTGCTCAGTGCCAGGAGAGGGAGCCTGGCTCCTGCCTTCTGTGGCTCTGCCGAGGCCAGTCCTGCTCCCTGTCCCGGCTCTGTGTCCCTGCAGGACCTGCCTCCCTGTCCTGGCTCTGTGTCCCTGCAGGATCTGCCTCCCTGTCCCGGCTCTGTGTCCCTGCAGGACCTGCCTCCCTGTCCTGGCTCTGTGTCCCTGCAGGATCTGCCTCCCTGTCCTGACTCTGTGTCCCTGCAGGATCNGTCTGTGTCCCTGCAGGACCTGCCTCCCTGTCCTGGCTCTGTATCCCTGCAGGATCTGCCTCCCTGTCCCGAGTCTGTGTCCCTGCAGGACCTGCCTCCCTGTCCTGGCTCTGTATCCCTGCAGGATCTGCCTCCCTGTCCCGAGTCTGTGTCCCTGCAGGACCTGCCTCCCTGTCCTGGCTCTGTATCCCTGCAGGATCTGCCTCCCTGTCCCGAGTCTGTGTCCCTGCAGGACCTGCCTCCCTGTCCTGGCTCTGTATCCCTGCAGGATCTGCCTCCCTGTCCCGAGTCTGTGTCCCTGCAGGACCTGCCTCCCTGTCCTGGCTCTGTATCCCTGCAGGATCTGCCTCCCTGTCCCGGCTCTGTGTCCCCGCAGGACCTGCCTCCCGGCCCACAGCGCTGGGGAGCAGTGGGATGGCCCCGGGGGATGTAAGGAGGAACGGGAAGCTGGGAGATGGCTGTGACTGCTGCAGGGATGCCACCCATGGGCTGGGTTTAGGGCTGACAGGTGGGATGCTCCAGAGGGGAGACCCCGCCCACCATCTCTGAGCTAGTTATTTATAATTATTTATTATGAGCTGATCAAGGGGATGAAAAACACAACACCTAGTGAGGGCTCTGCTCATGGAAAGAGGCAGCGGGAAGCGAGTGGAAACAGGGGGAAAAAATAAAACAGGCAAGAAAGGAGGAAGTGCAAGCAGGTCTCTGTCGGGCACTCACCACCATGCGGTTGAGGGACACCCAGCAGTCGTCGGGGAAGTCCTGCAGCATGGGCACCAGGAACTGGAGGCAGCCGTCCCAGTGGCAGAGCAGCAGCATCATCCCGATGAGGTTGATGATCCTCATCACCGCGCTGGCCAGGTCGTAGGTCATGTGGAAGATCTGTGGGCCCACAGGAGCAGGTTAGATGGCAGCTCCCCCAAACAGCCCCCCGGTGCAATTACACACAGTGTCAGGGTGCAGAACCCTGCTGAAGGGACAGAAAAGCTGCACCAGCTCAGGTCAGGCACAGTGCGCAAGCAGAACCAGCTGAAAAATAGCTTAAAAACCAAAATACAAAATCATCATCAGTCACCCCTCCTGCCCTGTGACTCTGCCTTCTAATTTACCATTAAAAGCTCCATAACTCCTTCTATAAAATAACCTGGTTGCAAATATCTCTGGACCACCAGCCAGTCCTCAGGAATGAACTCTATCATTCCATCTTTTAGCTGCAATGCCCTTCTTTGATTTCTGTTCTTGCTGGATGTGTGTTCCACAGTGACCCACGGTGGCAGCTGCCTTTGTACTGGATGTCAGCTGCAGTCTCTGCACGTATCAAATGCAACAAGAAACGGCCTCCAACTCAGCAGAGGCTTCGGGAAGAGGACCTGATTCATCTCTTTTCTTGTGTTCCTCGTATTCTACTGCTACACCCCTCCCAGGTGGGCAAGGAAAAGAGAACCATGGCAGAGAGGGCTGGTTTTCCTCCTCTGTCAGTTCTTGACATGGAAAACAAAACTGCAAACACAACTTTCTTACAGGTCACATAGTGACATAGCCCCTGATCCAGGGGGGTTCAAGTGCCTCACTGGGCATCACCTTCCAAGGGACATGAGTGCCAGGGAGGTTTGTGACACAGGCTGTGTGCTGTGTGGCCAAATCCATACAGCTCCTGGCTGCTCCAACAGGGATAATCCTGCTCCTCCCACCACCACGGCACTGTGTGCCTGCCACCTTTGCCCACACCAGAGATTGGCCTCTCATCTCAGGATAAGGCAGCTCAACAGCAAAAACAGCAGAAAACTTTTGTTATCAGGCAAAGGAATCACATTTCTCCAGCTGGAATTGCTGCTGTCAGAGCTGGCTGTCGAGTTGGAATGCCTGTTTCCACACCAGCCATCCCCAGCTCAGGGTCACAGCCACAGCGATGCCCACGTGCCCAACCCTTGCCAGGAGGGAGCACAAAGGATGCTGGAATCCAGAAGGATGAATGATTTGGATAACTGCTGCTAACTCCATTATTTCCCTGCATCCAGGCTGGAGCCCACACTGCTAGTGTGAGAAGGGCCATTCGAGTGATCTTTTGGGGCTGAAAAGAATAATATCTCGAAAATCCAGCATGAAAGGCTGTTCTAGGAAATCCAGCTCTTGCTGCTGACTCAATAGGTCAGTATGAAAGCTGAGCACATAATTCATACAGAATAATTCCTCCTGGTTTCCTCTATTTTCCTCCCCCTGCAGAAATGATCATTCTCATTTAGATTACCCAGAGTGAATCCATCCTGTTGGAATGAGAGCCCAGGGCTGTGCTTTTAATGAAGCTGGAGCAGCAGTTTGCAGAAGGATCTTTCGTGCCACCAGGGTTTTTCTGTGCTAATGACTTTTCCTCTCACACCTCTGGGTGTTTTTCAAAGAGCTCCAGCCCTGCTGTAACCCAGGGAGCTCCAGCCAGGGGCAGGGAGAAGCCCTGTCAGACTGAGGAAGTGCCTTCCTTCTTTGATAGATGAAAAGCAGACAGCAAAGAGCCCAAGGGCATGGATGGCTCAGGGATCAGGGGATGGATAGGGAGCTTCTGAGAGGAGGGTTGGGATCTATCCCCGTCAGGGTAGAGCAGAGAGCCTTTATTTGGTGCATGCAGAGAGAGGAGAGGGTGGATTCAGCCCCTACTCTGCACCTGGGATCTGGACTGTAACACTGGAGCCACTGGATGGGAACAGACCCTGAGGGTGACACACCTGGGCTGTGGCACCTGAGAAGGAGCTGCACCATGGCTCAGGGATTCCCAGGAGTAATTGTGATTATGAACTGCAAATATCTGAGCTGCAGGTGAGACAACTCCAGTTCCAAATGTCTCAGGAGTTCCCAGCTCCTGCCCACTCCTTGGAATACATTTGCATTCCCATGCAGGAGAAAAGCAGGAAGCACTCCCGGTGCAGCATGCAGGAATAATTGGGAAGGGAACAAACACCTTCCACTGAGTAGCTCCTAATGCAAAGACGTGCTGGTGTCACAGAGAATTCTGATCCAGCAATGTGCCCTCCAGCACTGCCTTGGCTCACCAGGGAGAGGAGGGCCAGGAACATTCCAGAAGAGCTGGTCCATGCACGAGCACAGGAACATGAGTGGGAACTGCAGCTTCTCTGGTTTCCATCAGGAACACTCAGGACTTTGTGTCCTATTGTCACATAACCCAGGCTGGGTCCCAGAGCATCAGAGCTCCTTCCACGCCAGCACTGCCTGTGCTTCCTGTCTTTCTGCTGCTTGCACTGGGAAAAAGGGAGCCAGGAGAAGAGCCTGGCTTCACATGGATTCACATTTAAAGGATATTCTTGGGTAAGTTAATATCCCTGGTTTTTGGAAGACCAAAACAAGCTCTGGCTTCAGCATCCCTGCTACAAAATCTGTGCTGTCCTTCCAGCCAAAGGACACCTTGCAATTCTTGTGGAAAGGACAGCTTGGGAAAGTGGGAGGACCAAAACTTCCCTCAAAAAGTCATTTCTGGTTATATAAGAGTTCCATCTTGGAAACTCCACTAATACAGAACAAGTTATCGGGATCCTATCAGAAGGAATCTGAAATCCCGTCAGCCCCAAATAACTGCGCAGCCCTCCTCCATCCTGGAGTGCAGCAGCATTCCTCCACCCTCAGCACCTGAGCTGGAAGGAATCAAGGACACCTTGCAGAATGGGGCCTGGCTCTGGCAGTGGCTCCAATCAAGGCTGTGTTTAATTAGGTGTGCTGGTCTGTGCTGGCACAAGGCTTGTCCAAACCATGGCCACCACAATCCCTCTGCTCTGGCTGGGGCCACCACAGTGTCTCTGCTCCAGGCTGGCCACCACAATCCCTCTGCTCCAGCTGGGAGCCTGGGGCAGTGCTGGGCAGGGCAGCAGCTGCTTCAGGCACACCCTGCCAGGCCCAGCCCTCGGCACAGCCCCTGTCCCTGGCTCTGCTGGCACAGCTGGGCTGGGATGACACTGCACATCCCTGCTGGGATCTGACTGCACATCTGGGCTGGGATCTGACTGCACATCCCTGCTGGCTTTCCACACTCTGGGGTGCTGTGCCTGGAAGCAAGGGGCTCTCCTGGGGCTCTGGGGGCCCTGCTGCAGAGGCACCCCGATGATCCTGGCTGAGGCAGGGCGTGCTGGCAGCATCCGAGCGCTGGCTCTGGCAGGGACTCGCTGCCATCCCCAGGGCTCCTGAACAGGTTCTGCTCCACAGGAAAGCACTGAGACTGCTTGTTGCCCTTCACTAGTGCACTGCCAACATGGCAGGAATTCTATAGCTCCACATCCTGCTGGTCCCGAGCCAGCGCTGGTGTCTGTGCCCACACCATGGTTAATATACAACTGTGATAAATCCCCTGGGGATAATCAAGGAGCTGTGACATTGCTCCAGCTTAATAGAAAGCAAAGAATTTACTTTTCATTTATGGCTTAAAAACTCCACAGACCTGAGAAGCAAACACACATCTCAAAAGAGAATCAAAACAGTCTCATACATTATAGTGAGTGCTCCAGGGTCAGAGTTAAGGTTGTTCTGCTGTGAGGAAAAACGTGTTTACTTACATTTAAGAAGAGTATTTGTGGGCTATGGGGAAGAAAGTTGACATGTCTTTCAGTCTGGCTTTCTCTCCTTGGCTTTTGAAGATAACAGAGGTAAAGATCCATTTTCCTCACAGAGGCATTAGCTGCCTTTTCAAACCTCAGTGTTAATCTCCCAATAGACTGGGGATAGGTGGGTGCTGCAAAGAGCTTTTCTGGCCCTAAAATCCAGTTTAGCCAGATTACTGAGGGTGGCTGTGCTGAGGCCCTGCAGCAGCAGCTGCTGTGGCTCTGGATCTCCCAAAACCACTCATCCTGTTTAGTCCCAAGACCAGCCTGGACAACGAGCTCATTCCAGCCAATGTGCAAACTGAAGGCAGCTCACTGAAAAACAGTGGTTTGGGTGATTTGGGGATCAGTGCCAGTTCTCGTGGCAAATGTCACCTTCTCCACAGCCAGGGTGAGCTCTGACTGACATGACCTGCATAAGGAAAGGGTTTGAGAGCCCTGATGTACAGACCCATCCTGAGAGGCTGCAGCGAGGGACACACAAAGAGCACAGATCTGGGAGGGTGGGCTTCCCCAGGAGGCCAAACTGCCCGGGCACACACAGAGCACTGAGGCACAGGAGCCCTGAGCATGCCCAGGCACAGAGAGCAGCCCTGAGCACAGTGAGGGCACACAGAGCAGCCCTGAGCACACCTGAGGCACACAGAGCAGCCCTGAGCACACAGAGCAACCCTGAGCACAGTGAGGGCACACAGAGCAGCCCTGAGCACACAGAGCAGCCCTGAGCACAGCGAGGGCACATAGAGCAGCCCTGAGCACACCTGGGGCACACAGAGCAGCCCTGAGCACACAGAGCAGCCCTGAGCACAGTGAGGGCACACAGAGCAGCCCTGAGCACAGCCAGGCACACAGAGCAGCCCTGAGCACACCCCAGGCACACAGAGCAGCCCTGAGCACACCTGAGGCACACAGAGCAGTCCTGAGCCACTCTGAGCATGCACAGCAATCAGGGCTGGCTGGGAAAGGGCAGTTCCCCAGGAATTCCACCTGTGGAGTGCACCCACCCCGCTGGCACACAAGGTGTTTCAGCAAGGCAAAGCAACACCTCAGCTGCTCTTTTCCCTCTCTTGATGCTGCTGTGGGTATGTATCATTCCCCACTCCTTGCTCCTTCCTCACCCTCCCCAACTTCATATTTATCCTCCCAGTGATGTCACACTTAAGCTAAGTCAAAATATAATCCAATTTGACTCCAAGAGCTTTCCTGTCCTGAGCAACTCCTCAGGTTTTGGTCAATAATGGACACTTTCTTCTTTGGAAAGAATGGACACAATTTTACAAATTTTTTCTCTGGAAGAGCAGACAAAATGCTGTTCTAGCCACTGAATTATACAAAGATAGAAACTCCAAATTCCCAAGGCAACTGTTGCTGCAATCAGGCTGAGCTGGGGAAGAAGAAGAATCACGTGAAGGAACACATTTGGGTTTACTGACACCTTGGGAAGCGGGATCCCTTCGCAAGGAGCAGCGCTGGGTCAGAGAGCTCTGGGCTGTGCCGATCACAGCATGCCTGGCAGGAGCAGGGAGCTGGGATCCCAGACTGTTTGGGCCAGGCTGGCAGCAGCAGGCAGCAGGCAGCAGATGGGCCGGGCTGGGCTGTGGAGCACAGCCACATCTGCAGCTGTGTGCACGCTCCAGCACGGGCTGGGGCTGCTCCTGCTTTCTGCTGCGCCAGCACCCACAGCCAGAAGATCAAGTTTTAGATGAAGTTTGGGGTTGATTCTCTTTTTCTGCTTGCTTTGCACCGAGTGACATAAGCAATGTCAGCAGAGTTGCTGATGCTGCCTTGAGTCAGGGCTGTGATTCACCGGGGGAAGGGCCTGGCCGAGCCGGCCTCGCTGCCCGGAGCAGCCAGGCGGAGGGCAGCGCTCCAGGCCCAGGTGTTAGCAGAGATAGCCAAGCACATTTTACACTCGAAATACAATAATCCTTTGTGCTGCCGTGGCAGTTTTCCTCTGCAGGTCTCGGGGGGCTGTGCTGACATCCATTTGCTGTGTTCCCAATCTCCATGGAATGCCCGAGCTGCGCTATTCCGGAGGGGCCAACAGGGCACAGAACAGGGAAAAGCCTCTTGCACTGGAAGCTGAGGGCAGAGTTTTCAGCCACACCTCGGGCTGGCAGCTCTGATCTCCCGCTCAGGGTCTGTGGACCCTTGCTCAGGCCCAAGGAGGTGCCTGTGTGTGTGTGTGTGCAGCACAGCCAGTGCTCCTGCCACAGCCGTGGGCTGGAAAGCTCTGTAAAGGCACCATGAAAGCCCCCACCTTCTCCTCAGATGGTTTAACTCTTGCCAGGCAGCTTGCTCCTGGCCACTGCAAGTTCTTCCCCAGGCAGGAGCCCATGGAACAGAGACAGAGAACAGCAGAAAGCCTGTGCAAAAGGGAAGGGGGGAAAACAGCATTTTCTTGCCTTCTCCCTCTGAGACTTGTGTCTACTGGAAAATATTTACAGCAGAGAAAGGTGAAATAGCAGGACTAATTAGCACTGAGAAGGCTGGCATAGCTGGCAGATGTTTATGGATATATATAAACCCCAAAGATCCTGCCACCACCGTGTATTTTGCCTCTTGCACTCTCAGAGTTGAGGTTGTCATGACAGCAGCCCCCCTTCCTCTCCCCATGCCACCATTCCCAGCCTAGACTTTAATCTTCATCATTTTAAGAACTTTTGTCACCACGGCAACATGACACAGACTTTTAAAAATATTTTCTAGCACAACTCAAACGACTGGCTTTCCTGCACAGTTCCCTTTAAACCTTCAGGAAAAATAAACCATTTGGGGTGGGGTTTGCCACCAAGGAACCGAGTGTGAGACTGCCCTGGGTGAGAGACAGCAGCGGCAGGAGCTGCCTGCACTGCCGGGGCGGGAGGACGGTGCCACTGTCACCTCCAGGAACAGCAACACAAGGACTGGGGCCAGGGCTTTTTCCACAAACTCTGTGACTTTGGAGGAAGCTCTCCTTTGCTTTTCCATGGGGTTTCTGTTCCCACACACCTCCAGCTCAGGTTTTCCACAGGATATCTCGGTACAGTTAACTGCCTTTGAAAAAGGGAAGGAAAACAAGCCCACAGAGCTGTAAATAGGTTGGGTGTCTTGTTCTCAAGGGGAATTAGATATCTTACCTGCTGAGGCTGCCTCTAATCTCTCGGGGCTCTTATCTGCATCTTTGGGAATTGTAGTCCTTCTGAGAGGCTTGCAATGAATCACTGCTGGAAATAGGTCACGGGCTTTTTTGGACGTTTAAGAATGACCACAGTCATCAGACAAAAGGTCTGCCTTGCTCAGGAGCTATACATAGATGTGCCCAGGGAAAGGAATATCTGGGATGCTGAGGGGAAAGGAGGCTTAGATCTCTGAGAAAGGGACAAGACACACAAGTGGTTGGAAACTGGGGCCTGCAGGCCTGGAAATGGCTCCAGACGGGACACTGAGAGGTGCAGGGTGGTGCCAGGGTCCGTGCTGGCTCAGGGCAGGATTCCCCCCAGAACAGCAGCAGGGAGAGGTGAGGGATGCCTGAGCCAGGTGCTGGGGGTGAGGCTGCAGCCTCTGCCAGGAGGGCTCACTGTGCTCCGAGCAAAACCTGCCTGGGCTAAGTGGGAACACAGCCTGGCATGCACTGAGCTCCCAGGCCTACAGTCAGTGCAGCAGCTGGCTCAGAGCAGCACCGAGCAAACGCTGCTGGCAGGGCTGCCCAGGCTGTGCCAGCACCTGGGCAGTGCCAGTCTTACCTCTGCTCAGGCTGTGCCAGTGCCCAGGCAGTGCCAGCCTTGTCCCCTGCTCAGGCTGTGCCAGTGCCAGCCTTGTGCCCTGCTCAGGCTGTGCCAGTACCAGCCTTGCCCCTGGACCTGTTTCCAGTGAGGACATTACAAAGCCATGCTAAGGAAGGGGATCCCACAACCCCTTTTCCTCCCAGCTGCCACAGCTGGGCCGTGCCACGGCTCCTTGGAAGCTGTTTGACTTGCACAAAGGGACAGCTTCAGCATAGTCTGCAGCTCCCTGCTCAGGAGGTAGAAGTTAAACACCAGTAAATTAAATCACTTCTTGTTTTGGAGCTGTTGTCTTGGAGCTCACCTGATGCTGCCTCTGCAGCATTTGAGAGCGGATTCAATGAAGATCTGGTGTGCCACAGGTGGCTCCCTGTCCCCATGCCAGAGCCTGACCTGGGCACCAGGGACTGCCAGATCTGTTTGTATCCATAAACACACCACCAGGACACAGCAGGAACACAATCACATCAAGAGAACAGACTCTTAAATGAGAAAGGGAACTGTCTTCTCAAAATTCCAACTGCCTGCAGAACAGCTCTCATTCCCAATTTCAGAAAGAAACCAGCAGTGACCTTTGTTTTCTTATTCTTTTCAGTTCCACCTGAATTTTTTTGTTTAAAATTCAGAACAGAATTTTTAAAATCCAAGCTTGATCCCTAGGGATCCATACGATTAAGAGCTGAGACTGAATATGAACTCATTAGGTCCTGGCCTGGAACTGCAAACTTGCTGAAGAACCAAAGAACTCCTGCAGTTTGCTCTTGATCAATTAACATTATTTCATTAATGCTACCTGCATTTCAATCAAGACAGCAAAGCACACACTTGTTATCCCTCTGCTAACCCAGTCTGGGTTTCTGTAGGAGCACAGGGACAAAGAGATCCAAAAATGCACTCCCCAAAAGGAGCTCAAGCCTGTTTGTGCAAGTTCTCTCTGCTGGGCACAGCAGGGGCAGCATGGGCAGGTGAGGCTCTGGCACAGCCCTGGGCTTCTATTTGATTATTCTCTGTCCCAAAGCAGGAGCTGTGGCTGCCCCAGCCTGGCACAGCCCTGGGCTTCTATTTGATTACTCTCTGTCCCAAAGCAGGAGCTGTGGCTGCCCCAGCCTGGCACAGCCCTGGGCTTCTATTTGATTATTCTCTGTCCCAAAGCAGGAGCTGTGGCTGCCCCAGCCTGGCACAGCCTGCCAGGATGCTCCGTGCTCCGCAGGGACACTGAGTGCTCTCACCTAACTCAATCCTGGCCTCTAACTCCATTACAGCCATGGCAACCAGGCACAACTTCCAGCCTGGGCTCCTGGGGTGCTGCAGGGGCTGGACCACGCTCCCATGGCAGGGAGGGAGCTCCTGGCAGGCCTGGAGCTGGCAGTTTGCTGTGGCACGGTGCAGAGTGTGGGCACAGCTCATGGGAGCAGCCTGGTTGTCCCAGGGGCTGAGCCCTCAGCTGCAAAGGGATCCACTCTGGGCACTCTTTGCTTTTCCTGCATTTCACAGGGGGCAGAAGAATGGACTGGGGCACTTCTCACCCCAGGGATACAATCCTTGGCTCAGCCCTGGAGGGACTGGGAAGAGCTGTGCCAGGCTGTGGGCACGGGGAGCACAAACTCCAATGCCTTTGTCAGTGCTGGGTTTTTCCTGAACTTCTCTGACAGGGACCAGAGTGAGAACACCCAGCAAGGATTGAATCATCTCTGGGGGACCTCAGCAGGGACAATTTCCCTGCCCAGACTGACAAAAATGTATTCTAATACAGTGCCACATGTCACAGGCGGCCCAGGATGAGTGACAGGGACACAAATGTCCTCCCACTCAGCTGGGACAACAACAGCAATGTCACCTTTTCCTGCTGCACCTGAGAGGGGACAAATCCCATGGGAACAGCACTGGGAAAGTGAATCCTGAGAAGCTGCACCTCCCATAACCTTGGGACGCACATCCGAGGCTCCAATCCCAGCATGAGAGCAAGGGGAGAAGTGCTGGGTGAATTCTTTATTTCCTTGAAGAATCTAGGGCAGGGAAAACTGGTTTTTAACTAAGAAGCAGCCTAGGTGATATTTAGGACAGTATGAGGGATTAATTCCTGCTGTGGTTGTATACAGATTTCATAGATTATATAAAAAATGTACTCGGGCAGAACAAAGCAGTATTTAAACTCTACCTAAAATATTCTAACCCCTCCATTAATATATGCTGGGCAGAAAAAGAGTCCCCAAAGGCTGCCATTTTAATTAGAAATCCATCAGGAAATGCTGCCTGATGACAGCTAGCAGGGCAAGAATCCCAGGAGCCACAGCCAGGGAGAAGGAGGAGCTCTCTGAGGGGTGTAACACACAAGATCCCAGCCATCACAGAAACAGCAATAAGAGCTGGGCAGGGGCTGTAGGTTCATAACTGTAGTTCAAAACTCAGGGGTTGTAAACCAGCCCTGTGTCTGCAGCTGTGCCTCAGAGCCAGGACTGGGAGAGGACAGAGGCCCCTCCAAATTCCCTGCACTTCTGTCCTTGAGCCCATCTTCCAGCTAGGGCACCCTATTCTTCCAGCAAACCTACAGATCCACACTAAACCCACAGCTCCATCCCAAACCTACAGCTCCATCCTAAACTACAGCTCCTTCCCAAACCTACAGCATCATCCCAAACCTACAGCATCATCCCAAACCTACAGCATCATCCCAAACCTACAGCATCATCCCAAACCTACAGCTCTATCCCAAACCTACAGCATCATCCCAAACCTACACCTCTATCCCAAACCTACAGCATCATCCTAAACTACAGCTCCATCCCAAACCTACAGCTCCGTCCTAAACCTACAGCATCATCCCAAACCTACAGCATCATCCTAAACTACAGCTCCATCCCAAACCTACAGCTCCATCCCAAACCTACAGCATCATCCCAAATCTACAGCATCATCCCAGACCTTCCCTGTGGGAGGAGCTCCCAGGAACCCCAAAGTGGAGCCCCTGGAAGGGGCTCCCTTTTGGAGGAGCTCCCATGGCTGAGTAGCTGCTGTCTCAAGGAGAGTTTCCTGGACTGCTTTTGGAATTTGGTGCCTTTTCAATTTCACTGGCTGCCCCTATCTTTGCTGAATATAGCAGGAAAAATAAATACAGAACTCATCTTTTTCTAGCTGACTTATTACTTTATAGGGTGTTTTTCATCTCTTCCCTTTAAAGGAAAGAATGACAAGCTTTTCATTTCTTCCAGGTTGTTTTCATCACATTTCTCTGAATTCACTTTACTCTCTGGTGCAGAAGTAGCCCAAGTAACTAAAATTGGAATATTTTTAGACTCAGGTAACCTACAATGGCCATTTACATTATTTTTAGTACCTGTCTCCACCCTGTGCTCCCTCAATCCCTGTTCTCTTTTCATCCCCTCCAGCAGAGGAGCAGAAGGGAAGAAGTTCCTGTGAAGCAGCTTCTATAGAGAAGCTCCACTACAAAACACAAATGGAGCTGCTTTGTGTACTCGTGTTTACTCTGCTTGGTTCTTGTTCAGTTTAAAGGAAACTCAGTCCTGTGGGAATTCAAAAGCTGCTCACTGCACCTGTCCTGCCTTGCCCTCTACTGTCTGGATCATTCTCCAACTTCAAGCCCATTTAATGACACCTCATTGCTGTGAGCCCCCAGGCCAGCAGCAGGAAAATTTGCCCCCATCAGAAAAAGAAAAAATGAGTGTGGCAGTGCTGAGAAATGATCAGGGGGAATGAAGGATGGCAGCACTGGTCATTCCCTACAGCCCCCAGCAGCTGCCACGGCCCAGTGGCCCCTCAGCACCTCTGGGGGCTTGCTCACAGACATTCCAGGGGAGAGAGGCTGCTCCAGCTCTGAGCCTTGCAGAGCCACACTGGCTGTGCCTCCAGCAGCTGCAGACTGTGCCCACACGGCTGCATCTGCCCTGGCATGCAGGAAAGGGCTCCACTGAGCCTTGGGCACGTGGAGCACACCCTGTTCCAGTCCTGGCACTGGCTGCACAGTGATCACAGCAACAGCAGTGGATCTGGGAGAGCTCAAGGAATCACTCCTGGCTGCAGCACTGATCACAGCAGCAGTGGATCTGGGAGAGCTCAGGGTCTCAGGGAATCACTCCTGGCTGCAGCACTGATCACAGCAGCAGTGGATCTGGGAGAGCTCAGGGAATCACTCCTGGCTGCAGCACTGATCACAGCAGCAGTGGATCTGGGAGGGCTCAGTCTCAGGGCTCCTGGGTGCTGGTCAGCCTCAGTGCTGGCCTCTCCAGACCTGTGAATGAGAGCTGTGCTAAGGAAAGCACTCAGCCCATTCACTGTGGAAGTGCAGGTGTCCTGCCCTGGCAGGGGGGCTGGAACTGCATGATCTTTAAGGTCCTGTCCAACCAAGCATTTTGTGATTCCATAATTCCATGAAGGCTATGGGCTGCTCCATGTCTGGGTTTGTGCTGACACAGTGCAGATCCCACACAAACTGGGACTCCAACAGAGGTTCAGACCCACAGCAGGAATTTAGGAAAGCTGACGCTGCCTCTTCTCCCCCAAAAAAAGTCCTACTGGAGTGGTCAAGCTGCAGCAGGGCTGGATCTGTGCCCTGGAGAGCAAGCCCTGCTGGAAGAGGGATGGAGAAGGCACCAGTGCAGTGCTCCAGTGCTTTGCATTTCCCATAATGGGTGTCTTTCCCAAGTGCACTTCCAACCCAAGGTGGAATTCTAATTCAGTGTCAGATGGTTATGAATGAAGCCAGATCCCTGAGCCTGGAAAGCTATGGCAGAGCAAGAAATGGGAGCAGCTGCATCCTGTGGGATCAGGCAGGGGAACCAGCAGGGCACGAGGGACACCTCGTTGGCAACATTAAATACTCCTTTGGGAAAGCTTTGCCATTAAATGATTTCCTGTTTCAAATAACATCACAAAGTTCTTTCTTTGTACTTATGGTGCTCTCCCCTCCACAAAGAGAACTGGGATTAAGCTGCACATGAGGAGCTCTGCCAGAGCAACACAGGGTGAACAACTTGGGCTGTTCCAAAAGCCAGAATTTCAGGGTTTCTCAGCAGCCTGTGAAGGCTCTGAACATCAAAAAAACAAGACTAAATTGAGCATGGGATGAGGCAAATGCAGGGCACTAAACTTGACCTCTTGAGATTTCCAAGTCTGGATGGGAGACCCCAGATGTGTCTGCCCTGACAGTTTAGGGCTCAGAACCCTGAGATTCCAGGTCTGTGTCCCATACCCTTGAAATCTCACAGAATCTAAGAGCTTGCCTCCTTCCACTAAAATTGGATTCACAGCACCATCATATTCCAGAGTTTAGTGTCCATGGTCGGTGAGACCTGGGAATTCAGTGAAGTTTCTCTTCATGACCACCCAGGAACTGGCAACTTCCTCCAGGGAATTTGCTCAGAAGCACATGGAGGGGTGTGGGCACTCTCAAGAGCAGTGAACTAAATAATCTGAGGGAGGAAATATTGCACAGCCCCCAGTGAGAAGACTGAAAATGGAGTCAGGAACAGATGTCTGATATCCCAGCTATTGGTCTGGATCTCCCTAAACCACCAGGAACCTCAAGCTCTGGATGGACTGGAGTGGTGTTCAAATGTTTAATGAGTGATTGGTGTTTGAAGCTGAGCTTTGTAACTTCCTAGCACAGAGACAAGAGATGATCTGAACATCAGGATTTCATTATGGATTCCAGCTGTGCTCCAGATATCGTGGAGGATATCGGGGACTTCTGACAAGACAAAGAAATTGGTGATTGTCTCTTCTTCAGAGTTGCGGGATGATGAAAGGGAGGTGAGGAGAGAAGTGTTGAGGAACATGAGGGATGAGGTGAAGGAGCTGGAGCAGAATGTATTAGGATGCAATCAGAGAAAACCCTAAACTGAACCTCAAGGTAAAAAATTGACCGGAAAGGTCTTTGTCCCATTCCTGGCAGTGCCCAAGGCCAGGCTGGACAGAGCTTGGAGCAACCTGGATAGTAGAAGGTGTCCCTGCCACGGCAGGAGGTGGAATGAGATGAGCTTTAAGGTCCCTTCTGACCCAAACCAGTCTGGAATCCCATGATTCTATGACAAGCAGCATCATCTTGCTAAAGGAAAGGCAGGAGCCCACATTTTTAGGGCATTGGGAATCAGAGCTGATGGGGAGCACAAGAGGCTCCAGTGGGCAGCTGTGGCTGCACCTGGATCTGCCCAACCCAGCACGTCCTGGCTGTGACTGAGTGCAGCCAAAGTGACCTGGCAAGCCTGGCAAAGTCACCAGGGAAGAGCAGCAGGGACAGGCAGGGCCAGCAGGGCTGTGCTGAGAGGTCAGCCCCACACCCCCCATGGGCAGGATGTCCTGCTCTCAGCAGCGAGCACAGCTCCAGGAAGCAGCAGGCTCTCTCCTGGCCGTGCCCCTGCTGCGGGAGCTGAGCCTGGCACAGCTGGCTCCCAGGGCAGCCTGCAGGGAGCAGGGGAGGGCACAGCTTTGCTGCCTCGCTCCCAGGAGGACTTGGACACTGCTGCCCTTGCAGGGTCACCTCACAGGCAGCCACCTGGGCTGCCACACTGCCACACTGCCAGGCTTCCACCCGGAGTCAGGGACTCGCCGCTCTCATGGGGCTGTCCCAGGCTCTTCCCCCGCTTGTTCCTGGCCCCGAGTTCTGTCGCTTCTCTGATGCCAGTGCTGGCATCTGAAGCTGGCAGCTGCCTCCCACCCATCAGCACATCCCCTGCTCCATGCCAGCTGTCAATTAAGCTGGCACAGGGGCGCAGCCTTCCCACCTTCCTGGCTCCACAGAGCACGGAAGCGGCAGCCTCAGGCAAGGGGCTGGGTGTTGGCTGGAGGCACAGCGGGCTCTGCACCAGCTGCAAACCAGAAATGATGGCAGCAGGAAGAAGGCCCTCTGTGGGGGTGCTGATGTCCAGCCCTCCTGCTGAAGAAATGCCTTGGCTGGGATAAAATACTCTCCAGCCCTCTGAGCTTGGGCTTTCCACTTCAGTCACTGTGGAAATAGCCTCATCCCACAGAACAGCTTCTCCCCAGCTCCCAAACAGAGCAGAGGGAGTTCTGGAGTGGTATCCAGGAGCTCACATCTCCCCCAGGAAGGAGGGAGCACGAGGGAGCACAGGCAAGCAAATTTTGTTCTCCAAATGACCAGAAAAATTGCTGGCTAATCAAAACAGGCACTGCTTCACTGATTGTAGCAGTGCTCCTCTCCCTTCCCAATCCCCCATTAGCTGATCAGGGTCAACTGCTGGGCTCTGCAGCTCTTCCCCTCTGCCTGGAGAGCCTGCAGAGGCGAGAAGGGAAGGCTGGAGGAGCAGCACATCCTGGGGAGCCATTCCTCAGAAAAGGAAGTGGCAGAGCCCTGCAGCGCTGTCACCCTCGGGAGCTGCCCCACTGCTCCCGAGCCCGGGGTGTGCTGGCACCCAGGAGAGAAGGGTGCAGGAGGCCCTGGCTGGACAGGGGCTGTGACCTGCTCAGGTGTTTAAGGTCCCTACTCTGTGATGTCACCGACACTCAAAGGGACAGAGACCAGCCTGCTTTTCCGCAGTGCTGGGGAAGCTCCAAGAGCAGCAGGGATCCCTCTGCCCTGGCTGTGCAGCTGCACACGGGCTGGGAGCAGGGTCCAGAGAGCTCCCACTTCCCAGCAGCAGATGGGAGCTGCTGCCAGCAGCTGCAGGTCCCCAGTCAGCACTCCGTGCAGCACGGCCAGGATGAAGGCAGCAGATAAGGGGAGAGTGCTCTGAGATAAGGCTCCTCCAAAGGCAGGGGCTCCTGGAGGAGTTTGCTGCGTGCTGTGGCTCGGGGAGGGGAGGAGGGAGAGGCTAAAGGCCAGAAGAACACGTTCCAGCCTGGCTCCAGACCTCACTGCCTGCATTCCCAGCACTCACAGCCAGCCAGGACAGAAATGAAGGGTTTTTTCCATCTTCCCAAAGTGAGCTGTGTTCTTTCTTCCCTGCCAGCTGCTCAAATGACCTTGAAGAGGAAAAGGAGAGGGGCAAAAAATCCATGCATGAGAAGCATCACCCTCTTGTGCTTGTACCTGATGTCCAGCAATGCTACTGCCATGAGACACGAGAGGAGATCCAGGGAGGATCCCTCAAACTCCCTGGAGTGTAGCTGCACTCTTCCCACCACATCGTGGGATGAACTGCTGGATGGACAGCCCAAAACACATGACAAATATTGGAATATTATAAGTCTGTGTCTAAGGATCAAACAATGCCATGCCAGGACAGACTGGGGGATGCCATGGCCTTCCCCAGCTCTTCCTTCTCCTGTCTCCTTCCACAGGAGTCCCCTTCATCCTGCTGCCCTCCCCTCCTGCATCTCTTTCCAGAGCTGGACTGGGGCTGCCTTATGCTCAACGCAAAATACCAATGTGTCTTTCAAGTCTGGAGGGAAGAGAGCTAAAGTGGAAGTTCTTATCTGTCCTTCCTACAAGCCTGATGTGATTTATCAGCAGAAGAGGCTCCTGGTGGGATGTCTGTGACTGCTGGAAGGGAACAGACCTAGGGAGGGAGCTGGGAGTGCAGAGGGACAAGGCTCAACCCCATTCCTATGGGAGGAACACTGGAGAGGGAACGACCACGCTGGATCATGGATTTTTCCCTTGAATCATGAATTTTTCTCCTCTCTCCATCTGTATGCAAAGGACAGCCCTTGTCATCCCTCCTGTGCATGCAAGAGTAGATGAGAACAGAGAGGAAGGTGCTGGCTCCACTTTGCACTTGCCATGGATGCTCCAGCACAGGGCAGGGACATGGGGAGATCCAGGGAGAGGGAAGTGCTGGGCTCACATGACACCCCGAGTTCAGCAGTGCAGTCATTTACTCCACATCCCCTCCAGCTGGGCAGAGGGCCTGACAGAAGCCTCTGGACTTTGGCTGCCCCAAGTTTGTGTAATTAACTGCACAATTCCAGCCTAATTCCCTGCAGCCTCAGCAAGAGGCACACAGTTGGGATAAAGTGTGATTAGTGGCTGTTTGGGTGATGCACACTGGAGAGGAGGCTAATCAGCCCTATTCCAGGGACAGCCTCTCCAAACTGGGCTGCACTGAACAAATCAAGAGGAATTAACACCCGGCACTTTGGTGGGTGAAAAAAACATATAAATGAAGAAAAAACAAACACAGCTGCTGCGTCTTAACTGCTCTGCACCCTCTCCAGGGACTTGAGGAAACGCAGGCCTGTCAGCTACTTTAAGGGACATTATCCTCACAGGTTCTCTCCAGTGTTTACAAGGAAGCACTGCTGCTGCTTGTTTGAGTGCTTGTCAGTGCCAGCACAGAGAGGCTCTCCCAAAGTTCACCCTCTGGAGCTCCTCCATGCTGGAGCAGAGCTCAGGTGATCCTAGGGGAGGGCAGACTGCAGCTGCTCCCAGGCTCTGCTGTCTGCAGCCTTCTTCAGCTCCTGACTCACCCCTTACTTCAAGATCTCCCTTCAGACCAGCCTCCTTCTGCTCCAAGTCCATTTATACACAGACAAACCCTGATTCTTTCTTAATACCATCCTGTGGGCAGTGATACTAATTACATCTTACCCTTAATAAGTCTGTGTCCAATAAGGATGAGGGCTACAAAAGAGGGGCTGACTGGCCCAGAATCAACTGGAGTCTGCCTGCTGTGCTGTGAGGAGGAAGGGTCAGGTGGTTGGCCAAGGGACAGAAGAGGTAAGCTGTTGTAGAAGGGACAGACAGGGTTAGGTGGCAGAAAGGAGCTAGCTGGTTGTGCAAGAGGAAGAAGGAATCAGTAGGCTGCAAGAGAAGCTGCCTGAGGGAAGTTTGGTTCTCTAAAGTGTATTGTATCCATCTCGATTAAAACATATGATATGACACCATCCTGGCTGGATCTGAACCTCACAAACACCCTCCCCAGATTTCTGCTTCTCTCCAAAGCCCCAGGAACTGGACTCCAGAGAGACCATGATCCCACCCTCACTCTGCTCGGGTACCCTGATGACCCCAAGCCCACTGGATATGTCCCAGACTGGTGTGCCTGAGATAAAGATGGGAATGTCCCATCGTGGCTCTGGGCTCTGTTTCTAGCAAGGAGAGGGAGCAGTGTCCCCCAGCCCTGGGCACAGGAGCTGCCCAAGGGCACCCTGCAGAGAACAGTGTCCCCCAGCCCTGGGCACCACACCTGCCCAAAGGCACCCTGCAGAGGGGTGTGCCATGTCACAGCTGGGTGGGATGGCTCAGGGTGCCTGGTGGCTGAATGAACTGCAGCTGATACCTGTGAGGTGATTGCATTATTGCCTTCATTCCATGGCAGGGACCACTGTGGCGCTCCAGGCCTGTGGCTCAGCCTGAGCCCAGAAGGTAGCCACGAGAATTCTGGTGTTTCTGTTTTCAGATCACACTTTCTCTTTCCAGCTGTCACCAAAGGCAGAATGTTCCCCCTGACGAGGCTTTCCCTGATTTCTGGCTTCTCCCTCATAAATACTGGATGAGCACATGGCAAAGATACCATCAGCAGCAGCTCAGTGGGGACAGCACTTTGCATGTGTCACTGACATGCTCTGTGTGTGCTGCCACCTATGCTGGAAGTGCCAGGGCTTGGACGAGGGGGCATGTTCATGACAAGCAGGGCAATTACCTGCTCCCTTCAATTTTATGGCACAGTCTTATTGGGGAGCTTCTGGACAAGCAGAACCGAGCTCCCAGCTCTGGCAGCTGCTGCTCTGCAGGACTTCTGGCTTTGGAAGGGAAGGAGACACAAGGGAGGAACAGGTACCAAAATCCTCCTGACCATGTGGGAGCAGAGAGGGTGAGAGGCACTGGCATAGCAGAGAACAGGGGCCATGCTCTCCTTGGAATGAAAAACTGGGGGGAAGATCAGCACTGTTAGAATCCTTCCTGGGTGAAGTGGTGCTTGGATGAAATTCAAGAAAAAGTGCTTTATTTGAAGTTCTAAATGCACTTCCAAGTCTTTTTCCAAGAAGGAAATTTTTTCCATGCATTGCACAGAGATTTCAGAAACATTTTCCATTCTAATGTGACTCTGGGAATGTGGAAATTGCCTCACTCTTTCCTCTAGCCCTTGGAGTATTCCTGCTTAAGCAAAAGTGGGAGAGGGAGGAGTTACAGCAGAAAATGAAGCTTAAAATATGCCTACTTATGGGAGAAGCAAGAATAAAATGTCATCTCTTAGCCCTGAAAAAGTTACCACATTGATTTCTGCTTCATAAAAATGAGGTTAAGTTGAATGCATTAAGCTGGCAAACTGGATAATTGCATGTCCTGAAACTGTCTTCCAAACAGCTCTTTTCACAGCAGGGCTCAGAAAATAACTTCATCAATGAGGCTGCTGCCCATTAAACCCTCACACACCTCTCTGGGTAGGGCTCTTGTACTTCCTGAGAAAGATTTCTCCTTCCTTCACCTCACACTGGTGGGGAAAGCAAGGCTGTTTTCTTCCATTGCCGTATTTCTCAAGGAGAAAAGTAGGTCAAAACCAAAGCTGTCCTCAGGGCTGGGGGTTTCCAGCTCCCCTCACACACACAGAGCCTGGCACTGTGGCTGGCAAACTGGAGTGGGAGCGAGAGCTGCTCAGAGACAAAGCCTGGCCTCTGAGGGGACTTGGTGCCCTGTGGAAGAGCCCTTCCCTTTCAGTGCGAGGGCAGGGGGAGCCCAGAGCTTTCTGTGGGGCTGGCATTGCCCTGTGCCCCTGCCCCGTGCTCACAGCGCAGGAGGATGTGAGGAGAGGAACTGACTTCAACCTCTCCTGGCAGAAAGCAGCTCCACACTGCCATGCTTCTCAAAATCTCCTTCTCCACCAGCCAACTTGATTTTTGTCCATGGTGCTGTCTGGGCCAAGCTCCTGCCTCATTCACACAGCTTAGAGATCTGGCACATTCCTCTCCAGCCCTGCCTTGCTCAACACAACAAGTGAGGCAGGGAAATGCTGTTCTCTCTGGCTGCCTCATTAAAGTTTCCCACTTAATCTGAATGCAATCAATAGTGCCTTCCTGGAAGAGGCTTTGAAGAGGAGCCATTGATTTGCACCCACTTGCCAGGGCTAATGTGCCTTAGACAAACTGGCCTCCAAGTCTGGCCTGAGGCTGGCAGAACATGACTCTTAAGGGACAAAACCAGACTTGGCACTGGATCAGGAGCCCAAAGGGTAGCAGGAATCTCCATATGGAAGGTTCAAAAGCTGCCTCAGCTGCCCCCAGCACCAGCACTGTCTGTGTGTGCATCACAGATGAGGTGCTGGCAGCAGGCTGTGTGGGCTGCAGGGCACAGACACACCCTGGGGTGCTCAGATCCAGCTGCAGGGAGGGTGCAGCCCTTCCAGAGGCCTTCACAGTGCTCTTTCTATGAGCACAGCCCAGCTGAGGGGTAAATCTGTTCCCACACATTGCAGGGAATGGGTACTGCCCTTGCTGCTTCCTGAGCTCACAGCATTTGGACGTGATTTAGAAGTTCCCTTAAACTCTGCCATTGGAGAGTGTTGTCCAGACCCCTGTCCCTGTTACAAGCACAGCTGCTGCCCCTCTGCTCAGCTCTGGAGTGCTGTGTCCAGCTCTGGGCTCCCCAGGACAAGAGGGACACAGAGCTCTGGAGCTTTGGAGCTGAGCAAGGGCCTGGAGCACCTCCCTGCTGAGAGGCTGAGGGAGCTGGGGCTGCTCAGCCTGGAGAGGGGCCCTCAGCCCTGGGTCCCTGGGTGTTCCTGGGTGTCCCTGGGTGCAGGGAGGGGCAGAGCAGGGCCCAGGCTCTGCTCCAGGGCCCAGCAGTGGCACCAGAGGAACAGGCAGGGACTGAGCCCAGCAATTTCCACAACTTCTGCCCTGGGCAGTGCCCAGCTCTGAACAGAGCCCAGAGAGGCTGTGAAGTCTCCTCCCTGGGGACATTCCAGAGCTCTCCAGACACAATCCTGTGCCTGGTGGTGCCTTCCAGGCTTACCCACCCTGTGACTCTGGGGTAGGTGACAACTCCTCAGCTGTCCCCTGTGGGCCAGCCCCAGGGCAGGCTGGCCCGGGGTCCTGCAGGGCTGCAGCTGGAACAAACCCCCTCAGTAAAGCACCACCAAACCCTGGGAAGTGACAATGGCAGAAGGAGTGCAGCACGTCTCAGTTATTGTAACACAGCAGTGATAATGAATCCTCCAAACACAATGGCCCGAGGCAAATGCCAGGCAGCTGGCACAGCGTGGGCACGGAGCTGAGGCAGCTGGTGCTGGCAGAGCACAGGGGACATGAGCTCTGAGAGAAGCAAACCTCCAGAGCCCAGGGCCCCAGCTCTCCCAGGGACTGGGGATCATCAGGAGAGCAGCCTGCGGCTTTAGGGAACCTCCACGACCCCAGCCCAGCAGGAAAGCCCAGACTGAGGGACCCTGTGACCCCCAGACAGAGCCTGGGCACAGGCAGCACCCTGTCCTGGCACTCCTCAGCCCTGCTCAGTGGGGATTTCACTGCAGGAGGGACAGTTTAACCCCACTGCTGCTGCCCAGGCAGTGCCCAGCTGGCTGTGCCACACGGGCACCTCTGTGCTCAGAACACACCAAAAACCATCCCCGGGACACCAAACGGCTCTCAGTGCCCACAGACTGGCTCTGAGCTCCTGTCCTACAGATAGCTCTGTGCCCTAATCCCAAACCCCAAACCAGGGATTCCTGCAGACAGACAGCTCTGTGCCCTAATCCCAAACCCCAAACCAGGGATTCCTGCAGACAGCTCTGTGCCCTAATCCCAAACCCCAAACCAGGGATTCCTGCAGACAGCTCTGTGCCCTAATCCCAAACCCCAAACCAGGGATTCCTGCAGACAGACAGCTCTGTGCCCTAATCCCAAACCCCAAACCAGGGATTCCTGCAGACAGACAGCTCTGTGCCCTAATCCCAAACCCCAAACCAGGGATTCCTGCAGACAGCTCTGTGCCCTAATCCCAAACCCCAAACCAGGGATTCCTGCAGACAGACAGCTCTGTGCCCTAATCCCAAACCCCAAACCAGGGATTCCCTGCTCATACTCTGCTGTTGACACAAGACACATTAAGCACTGCCAGAAGATGACTACAGAAAAAAGTAAAAGCTTTTTCCTTCTCATGGCAACCTCCACGGCTGCACAGCTATTCAAATATTTGCCTGGCTCCTCATAATTCATTAGAAGCCATTTTTGATTATATTCTCTTTGAAACTGTATTCCCAGTGCCCAGGTGGGGAGCTGAATTTGCATTAGAGCAGTAAAACTTCCTGCCAAAGACCAACTCCTCCAAAAAAAATTTTTCTGTGTGTCTTTCTCCTGGCACAGGGCAGGGGATGGAGCACTGGGGATGCCCATGGGCAGGAGAGGGAAAATTCAATGTACAGGAATAAAGAACATCTGTCTCCTTGTGTTGTCTGCTCTCCCTCCATAAGAATGTTGTGCTGCACAAGTGACAACAGTTCCACATGAAAGGCTGTGGTACAATCTTGAAAAACCTCTGACTAATATTCCAACAAGAGGGTTCTGCCATTTGTTTCAAGATTTTCTCTGAGAGGAAAAGATGCCTCAGATTTGGGGTGACTTTGTGCAGTAAGAATGAAAACTCCTGTATCTTGCATTATGGTTCTAATAAGCTCCTGCAAGCACATTAAAGAGCAGTGCTTAATAAGGCTCCAGAAATGAGGTAATGCAAATCTGGGAAGAAGCCCAGCCCCCAATCCCCTCCCGGCCACACTGCCCCTGTTTGTTGGGTCTGATTTTAGCCAAGGGTGGCCCGAGGTTTTAACGGGTTACTCTCCTGGGCCTGCCTTGCTGTTTACCGGGACAGAATTGCAAATGCTATGGAGGGAGGAGCTGCTCAGCCCCGCGGAGCTGCCTGTGCCGCGGGACCCTGCTGTGCTGCGGGAGCGGTCACTGCCCGGCCCCTCCCCTCCCGGGATCCACTCACGGATCCGGCCTAACGTCCCGTCCCCCGGGCCACTAGCCACGCTATTTGAATTCAGTTTAGGAACGGCTGCACATAGGTCAGAAGAAACGAAGGGAATTAGCAAATCAAAAGGAGAATCAGTTGGGAGCCATATTCTCATAGCCTCTGGAAGTTCTTTCCTAGTCCTTCCACGCAGGCCCTCCAGCTTTGGGTCCATTTTCTGAGTAGCTGAAGCTTCTGAAAAGTGATATCATCTTTCAGATAGTCTGATCTGTGCCCAGCTATTACTGAGAAGTTGTTACTGGGACCTGAGAGGATGCATTTCCTCCTCCTAAAGCTTCTCTGTAATATGGAAACTGGAGGGAAGAAAAGGACAGCACTCAGGCAAGTTTGCAAGGTTTCAATAAGATAATAGCCTGAAAATCACCAAATTGTCCTTTGCTTCAGGTTTCAGCTGCAAAAACCAAAAGATGTATTTTTCTTCCTGAAAAAAATCTGAAAAAATCCTCACTTATGATAATATTATCATTGTGATATATATCAAACCCAGATAATCATTATCTCTCCCACAGAGTCTGTAATCAAAACATTTTGGTTATCTTGGCCTATGTGCTATTTGGAAACCAATTTATAAGAGCAGGATTGTGCTGTTGTTCCAGTGAATGTTTGTAAGTCAAAAGAGTTTGATGTTGAATACAGGTTACTGCACCCTAACACCAACCACGGGGTAGATGCTGTGCATACAACAGGGAAAGCTGAGAAAACTGACTCCCAGTCTGGCCTGGATGGCTCATCCTGGTTGAATCCATGGGTTCCACGGTGTTTCTGCCATTTTTCTTTCTGCTGGGGAGCCTTGGGATGAGGATGTAGGATGTTCATGTTTGGATCTCCTTTCCCTGAACACTCTTTCTGCCCAGCAGTGGGGAAGCCCAACTCCCTGGGACAGTGGGACAATGTGCTGTAGGTCCAGGAACCACTGACCAAGCTGGGGGTCCCAAAGAGCTGCTGGAGCAGCTCAAAGGCTGAGATAACAGGAGTTTCTCTGGGGGAGGACAAGGCCTGGCTGGAGCAGCCCTGTTTGCTCAGACCCTCCTGGCCTGGGGACCTGCCAGACACTGGGGCTGGTGATACGGATTTGAGGCAAGCCAGGATCCAGTCAGTGTGAGTGCAGCTGCCTACATTGCAATCAAGCTCACAACTGCAGGGGAGACACGGCAGACTTCAAAAAGACTCTATTTATATTCTGCCCTTCTGGTAAATTCATTTGTGGGACCACTCATGCAAAATGCATCATGCAAATGAAACCGTTACATTTGGAATTAAGCTTATTTTCGTACTCCAGTGAACGTGAGTGCATTAGATTGCTTTTCCTGCCTTTGCCTACCTTTTCTCTTCAGGCTGTTTGCCCAGCTGTATCCCCAGAGCACCTCTCTGGGATGTGGGGAGGTGGCAGAGGCTGCTGAGAGCCACGGCCGTGCAGGCACGGGCAGCCCCAGCTCCGGAGCCCACAGACTCCTGAGCAGCGCTGATGTGGAACTGATGAGTGCCTGGCTGCTTTACAGCACTGCAGCCCTGCAGAAGGCTGCTCCCTGCTCACTGCAGCCTCGGTGATAAATTCATGCAGAGCATGGACAATTGCAGGGGAACGGAGGGAGAGGCTGCTGGCAGCTTGGGAAGTGCCCCCTTACCCCTGCCCTCGCTCCAGCAGCACTCCAGAAGGCTGAGTGAGGAGGGCACTGTGTGTGCTGGGCCCCTGCCTCCATGGGAAGGGCTCTGTGCCGTGAGGGGATGCTCTCCCCACACACAGTGCCACGGTGACCCCTCTCTGTCCACGCACCTCGGCTAACTCCGCCCTGCACACACTCCCCTAGTGCACACACTCCTCTCCAGAGGCGCAGCACACCGTGCTCACATCTCCCTTGCAGCTGATCTGGTCATGAGCAAAGAGCTAAAAGACACTGCCAGCTGAGGAGGCATGGAGTGGGATGGGGGGGCCCACAGAGGCCAGACCTCCAGCACCCCCTGTCCCAATCCTCCTCCTCCTTTAGCTGTGCACAGCAACCTCTTGCACAGCCAGAGGAAGTCTGGTCCAGCACCGCTCTGTCCTGGCACTCCCTGATCAGCACTGATGGGTGCAGGGAGGAAAGATGAATGTGGCCTTTCAGACAGGGATCATCTGTAGGCACTTCAGAGGAAGAGAGCTGCCAGTGTGGCTGCAGGGAGCACAACTCCCACGTGAGGATGAAGCTGCACTCCCCTTCCCTGTCTCCCTGCTGCTTTGTGGCAGGCACTGCACCAATGACAGGAGATCACCCCTTCCCTCTGCCTCCCTCCCCATTGTGGAAGGTGGAGAAGCTCCCAGTGTCAAACTCTCTCCAGGAAGAGCACAGCCGGAGGTGTTTGCTGTTTGGGCTCTGCAGTGCACAGCAGAGTCTGCATTGCAGTCCCAAACTGCAACCAGCCTGGCAGCACTGCCTCACCCTGGGCAGCCTGTGCCCCTGAGGGCACCTGGCTGTGCTGTGCCAGGGCCCAGGACTGCAGCATGGGAACAGCACCCCAGGAACCCCATCATGAGACAGAAGCTAGGAATGGCTGCTCAGTCAAACCATGAGAAGTGAGAGAGGGAAAAACATTGATCTGCTTCCCTCTCATCATTTTTAAAACAAATTCAGTACAATCAACAGTAAATATACTTCAGTCCTCTTCAAGCACCTCCTGGAAGGGAAGTCGAGGAGCAGAGGGAAACAAGCAGGGAGCTGTGCACTGCTGTGGGTACCTGTGAGCCTGGGTGAAGAGCCTGAGCCACCACCTAGCCTTTGCTGAGCTGCTCGCATCAGAGGAGAGGGAAGCAAAGCAACCACGGAACAGGCCAACACACCTGGAGAGATTTCAGTGCTCTGCTCAGTCCCTGACTCACTGAGCCACCCCAGAAGGACACTTGTGCTTTATTCATCTGCACCTCTCTGTGCACTCTGGCCTGTGCCATGAAGCAAATGAACACACAGGGCTGTGGCTGCCTCTCCCCAGCACCTGTCCAGCACCTTGCCCACTGTCATCCCAGACTTCCACAAGGCTCTGCTCTGCTCTAAGTGGAGCCCTCCCAAATGATAACACCACAAGGATGAAGCCTAACATTTGTGAAGCATGCCCCAGTGCTCTCCCTGTGAGTGTGGGCTGCTTGGAGGAGGGAAGGACTCAGCTCTGTCATGAATTAGGGTTGTGACAGCTCACTGCAATTGAGCCACGGCTTGCATGGCTGCTTACCCTTCACATTCCCAGGAGCACGCTCTACAGCAGGTCCTGCTCCAAAGCACAACACAAAGTACGGGGATGAAGATGAAATTGCCCTGACCAGCTTTCCTTGTCCTGAAAATATGCTCCTGATATGTGGAAAGAGAAGCAGGGAGCTTTCTCTCTGCTTTGGAGAGCACGGAGACAGGAGAAAAAGAACTGATTTTCAAGCTACTTGCAAAGTTGTGGCTTCACCCACATTATTTCTGACAACTCACCCTACATCCTGGAATTCCCCCTGGGAGCAGCACAGGGTCCTGGGCTCGTGGGGATCTTACTTTTCACCAGACCTTTGTCTGCAGATTGCTCCTCCTTCCTTTATCCCTTAGCATAGTGCCAGAGAATATGGAAAGCAAGAGCGTTCTAACACATACCCATGCTTATCTCTTTATTCAAGAGATAAGCACAGAGAAGCAGCAGATGGCAAACAGATGCCACAGGTTCTGCAAATCAGCTGTCTGCAGCCCTTTCCTCTGAGCCGTTCCTGGACCTTTGGGGGCTCTGAAAGGGCAAGCCCTCGCTGTCTGGCTGATTGCTCTGTTCACCAGCTACACAATTCCTGCAAGAGGCCCACCTGTGCCCGCCCTCCTGCCAGCCCACGCAGCACCTCCACAGAGCATGTGGATGCCCATCCCGGAGCCCACAGCACCGTCCCAACAAGCTGCAGCATTCCCTTGGGAACCCGCTCCAACAAAGCATTAGGCCCTGACACAACGGGCAGGACGGAGAAGGGGCATTCAAGGAGAGCTGCTGTGGGAGGGCAGAGCTGGCAGGCAGAGCCCGGGGCTGTCTCACCTCCTCCCACTGGTGGATGTAGCGGATGAGGCGCGAGAGACGCAGCAGGCGCAGTAGGCTGAGGATCTTGGTGAAGCGCACGATGCGCAGCGCCCGCGCCGTCTTGTACACCTCGGAGTCGATGCGCGTCTCCACGATCAGGAAGATGTAGTCCACGGGGATGGAGGAGATAAAATCCACCACGAACCAGCTCTTCAGGTACTTCATCTTGATCCTCTGCGGGTCCAGGATGATCTCGGTGTTGTCCTCCACCACGATGCCTGTCCTGAAGTTGAGGACAAGGTCGATGAGGAAGAACGTGTCCGAAACCACGTTGAAGACAATCCAGGGGGTGGTGTTTTCATCCTTGAAGAAAGTGATGCCCACGGGGATGATGATCAGGTTCCCTACCATCAGCAGCAGCATGGTCAGATCCCAGTAAAACCTGGACAGCAAGACAGAGACATGTGAGATCAGCCACAGAGCAGGAGGTCGGGGAGCCTGGGTCAGCTGCACTGATGAACTCATCCATCTCTGCTGTCAGTCACCCCCTGGGCTCTGCTGCTCTGCCTGAGCACGCACACTGCACAAGCTGCTAATTGACTAATTAATATCAGAGGAACACTCCTGCTCTGCCTTCGAGGGCTCACACAGGAGCTGAGCCAGGGCTGGGCATGCCTGTTGAACACTTTCCTGGGACCTGGGAGCTGCCTGGAGAGAGAATGAAAAACCTATGGTTACTACAGGGACCACTGGGCAAGGAGAGAATGAGGATTTGGGAGGCCTCAGAGTCTGTGTGTCAATAAAGGCACTTGGGGTTAAACTATCAGGCTTTGCTCCTACTGTCTGATCCTTCTTTAGAAGCAGCCAGCGCTGACAGCTTTGGGATCAGGATGGAACTGGAGCCTGTGCTCTCATCTCCAGCCTTCAGTTCAGATTCCTGCTGAGCCTGGACTCCAGGAATTTAGCCCACACTCTCCAGGCTCCCGTGTTGTACAGAAACAATCAATAAAGCTGGAGTCACGTGCCTGGAAATACCTATTCCATTTCTAAGGACAGTAACACCAACATTTAACTCCTGTTCCATGAAGCACAGTCTCCAGGAAGCTTATCTTCACTCCAGTGGCAGCTCAGTGTTATCCAGTGGACCTTACCTTAACATTCAGTTTTGTTTTGAAGGCACACACAGTTTGAGCAGAACACCTAATTTATTTGTTTGGGATTTTTTTAAGATTTCCCAGAGATGCACAATCAGCCAGTGTGGTCACAACTCCCCCAGAGTGAGAACTAAAGCCCTTCCCAGTGGCAGAGCTTTCTGAGGAGCCTCACTGCCCAGCACAGTGGTGCTCCAGTCCCCTCCTCACGTGTCACATGCAGATGCTGATGCACTGTGGGCTCACACTGCCAAGACTCCACCAGCCCCGCATGGTGCACTATGGGTCAGCTACTCTAATATTGTTAGTTATTAATACAATAATCACCACTTTGTCCCAGGAGATGAGCAATCACCTCAACAGCAGTGAGAGCATCAGTGTGACCCTGGATTGACACTGATTTATCAGAGGGAAGTGTTGCGCTGCTGAAGCACGTGCACATGCTGTTCCTCTGTCTAACCCTCTACAGCCAAAATCCCTGAAAAGTTTCAGGAGAGCTGGATTTGCTGTAAAGCCCCTCAAGCTCTACCTTGGTTAGTGGTTGTTTAGCTGGAACCTGGACCAGGCTGAGCTGGGGCAGAACAGGATTTCCAGAGCAAGGCAACTACATGGTTTGTTAAACTCTCAGCAGGGAAACCAAAAGGGCAGAATATGCCTTTAAAAGCCTTCTCTGCGTAGAGCCTCTCTGCCTGGTAAGAACACTTTAAAGCACCTAAAAGCATCTTTAAGATTCTGTCCCTTGGCCATGTACAGACAGGGTCAGCAGCCAGCAGCACCCCAGCAATTCTCACAATCATTCAGCAGAGGCTGATGGGAACTGATTTTAGAATAAGCAAAGTTACTCACTAACGAGCTTTCTTAAAAGGACATCAGCTCCTGGCTGATCCTCCTCCTGGCTCTCAAGGTGCCGTGGGGGAAGGTGCCAGGAATCCTCCCCTCAGTCTGCAGGTACAGGGGTGCTGGCAGCCCTCAGCCGTAGGATTTGTCCATCTGCCTGCAAAAGCAAGGCTGTGGCATCCAGCAATATGCATTAATATAAATCCGTGTTGTGAGCTTCCTTAATAAGGTCCTGAGATGATGCTGCAGCTTTCCCAGGCAATTAATCTGGATAATCACACAATAGCAGGAAGTCTGGAAGCAGTATGTGCATTATTACTGAAAATAAATAACCTCCTAGCCATCTTTCATTTGCCTTAGGGAATACACAAGGAGATAGGCACAAAGAAAATGAGTTTTCCCAAGTTTCAAATTAATGGCATGAGCCTGGCACAGCCAGGTTTGCAGAGATGGGAAGGTAAGTGCCTTTCTTCTGAGATCTTTGCATTTTTATGCCTCTTTTTTAGGCTGGGTGGGGATTTCTACACTCAGTGTAAGTGAGGACACGGCCAGCAGTGGCAGGATGGCTCCCAGTTCAAGGAAGATGTTTTGCACACACACAAGGCCAGTGAAATGCTTTCCCCTGACTGCAACACCCCCTGCTAGCCTGGCCTCTCCCTGTCCAGCGTGGTCAGCTGTCCTGCATCCTGACTTGCAGCAATTCCTGCGCTTCCAGCCCTGAGCTCCTGCAGCTTTCCCTCCCAGCCTGCTGCTCCTGAGCTGCCCCTGGAGAAGCAGGGTGTGCAGTGTGGGCAGGAGAGTCAAGTGCTGAGCCCCACTGCCATGTGTCCCTTACAGCAGAGCTCTCCTCAGGGCGGCACTGCTGACTCCAGATTATTGGCATGGCCCCTCAGCTCTGACCTTTAAAGCCATCACTTAAAACCATAGAAGGGAAACTCTGTATCCAGTGATCCCTCTAATAAAGGTGTCAGGGAGGAGACAACCTTGAGGCTCTGTGAAGGAAGCAGAAAAAGCTGAGACACACCAAGAATTTGGCCTGCACACCAACTCCAGCACCTGCCTTTCCAATGTGACTGCCTGGGAGTTAAAATTCCCCTGTTAAGATTTGCCGAGCTCCTGCACATTTTCATTTCACCCACATAGGAAGCAGGATCTGCTCAGGGTGGCATCAGTGCATTTAGACTTAATTAGACTCTCTGGGCCTGCAACACCTCAGAGGTCTGATACCATCCAAGTGTCATTCTGCATTTGCTCCGAGGAACATCTCTTCCCTCCCTGTAAATTACTGGCCACAATGACTAACGGTGCATGTGATGTATGTAAGGGCAAGCACCAGCTATTAATAACCCATGTTTTCTGGATTTCTGTTGTTCCTTTCACCCAGGGATTCCACGGAGCTGACAGTGATGAAATTGGCTCTGCTGCACCCAGGAGAGGCAGAGTTATTATCCCTGCCTTGCACACAGAGGAGCCACATGGTAAAGTGAAGAGCGTGGGATTTGTCCACGGAAGGCTGAGGCTAAGCAAGCATCAGGATCTGAATCTGATTTTTGAGTCTAACCAGATCTGAAGCCATTCACATGGCTTGCAAAAGAGCCTAACAGACATGCATCTCTGGGACGTCTCCCTCTGATATCCTGCCTTCTTCTCACTTCTCTTCCTGTTTCCAAAAGCCTACATAAAAAATTAATAAATATGAATGTATTGTTTTATTACAGTTGACTCAGTGCAACTGAACAGCTCAGAGCACAGGGAACAGGCAGCACTATATAAACCAGATGTCTTGTTCAAACACCCTTAGTTTTTATACTCCATCCTACTCTCTGTACACTCATTGGATCTGAAAATCACATTGTAACATGCACCAGTACCTCGGATCTCTTAATTCCCGATATATTATTTAAACAGAATGTATCTGAGAATTATTGCGGCACAGACACTTCTCCTTAAGCACTGCTGTGTCACTCAGCTGATCTGACAGCCCGTACACTCTGTAGGTATTGGTTTGTGGGTTTGGAATGCTGGACCATCTTTCTGCTCTGCCTAGAGCACACTGTGACAGCACGCTGGGAATATTGCTTCTGGAAGTAATTTTTTGCAATTAAATGAAATTTCCTTTTCCAAGACCATTTCATGGTGCAGTGTGAGCAATTCTAGAGCATGAGCTCAGGAAGTGAGGAATTGGAGAGAAAGCAGTGAATCCCAGAGGTAAGAGGCTCAGCAGCATCACTGGGTCACAGGAGCACTGAAACCCTGCGCATTTGTGGCTTCTGAACTTCTGCTCTGGCTCTGTGGTGCTTGCACAGTCCAGAGAAAATGGACTTGAGCAGCCTCACCTCTAAATTAACAAAGCTTTTTGGGTTTTTCAGCTCCTGCTGAAGGGCAGCCAGCTTGGGCCGAAGTGAGGCGCTGCCTCAAAGTGAAGCACAAATGACAATGCACCTGCCTGGCAGTGCCAGGGGCCAGGAGATTCTCCCCAGCAGTGGAACTGAGCTCCCGGCCCGTGGCCAGCCCTGCTGGGAAGAACAGCTCTTTAAGGAGCACAGCTTGTTCAGACCAAGCCCAAAGCCAAAGCCAAAGCCAGCTGCTGTCCCAAGGCTCGGTGCTGACTCCAGAAACAGAGTGCCACCTACTGAGCCCCACACGGAATCTCCATCCTCTGCCTGCCGGGGAGCAAGTGCTCCGTAATTCCCTCTGAGCTGATGGAAACCTGCCCTTCTCTCCGGAGTGGCAGCTGCCTGTCCTGGCTCTGGACTGCACTCTGGATCAGGTGGCCTGGCAGGAAAGAGGTCGTGCCGCAATTCCCAGCAGTGCTGTGGGGCTGCAAACAGAAATCACCTTTTGGAAAGAGCATTAGCAGAGCTCAGGGTGGCTGGAGCCACAGTGGGAGCAAAGCTGACTCCAGAAACAGCCATTCAGAGACTGCTGAACACACAGAGAGCATGAGAAAAAGCAGGAGGAGATCCTTCCCAGCCTCAGGAAGCATTCTTCCAGATAACTGGAGAGTTACAGACTTTGCTCTGCCCCAGAGATAACAGGATGAACACAACACAGTGATTCACTGCTCCTAAACACACTAAAGGACATTTAACCAGCTCCCAGTCCAGCAATTCCCTTGTGGGAAGAATTCATTTATTTATAGAGAGTTTATTCAAAGACCTATGCACTTGGAAACCTCCTTGCCATGAATACTCACCAGAAAAAGAGTCAAACGAGTTACAAAAATATTCTGAGTGCTGTAAAATGGGAAAGGACCCGGCTAAAGGAAAAGACAAACAGTTTTAATTCCTTCTGCCCGATCTATGCAAATACTCTGCCATCCCGACTAAAGCCCCTGGGAGCACTGCTAATTAGCCATGCATTCCGACAGCACAGGAGAGCCTGCTGGGCCCCAGCCTCCTCCTGGATTCCCTGGATGCCTGCATCTCCTGGATCCCTGCTTCTCCTGGATGCCTGCATCTCCTGGATCCCTGCTTCTCCTGGATGCCTGCATCTCCTGCAGCCCCGCTGGCTCCCGGCTGCTCCTGGACTCGGGGGCACCCAACTCAGCGGCGCTGCCAGGCACGGGAAACCAAGAGCGGGGAGGCGGCTGCCTGGGAAAGGGCCGCACCCGCAGCACCTCCCCCGGGGGTGCTGCGGCACCTCCTGCCGTGCCAGCAGGGGAACTCCTTCCCTCGCTCACCGCGGGGCTCAGCTGCCTCAGGGTCAGTCCCAGGGATGGGACAGGATTCCCCATGGCATTCAGGGCTCTGCCACGAGCACAAGGCCGGTGAGAGGGATGGGTTGGAATGCTGACAGAAGCAGTGAGTGATGGGGAGAGATCCCGGCACAGACGAGGTGCGGGCCCGGCAGCACTTTGCATCTGGATTCCTTAAAGCTCCTGTGCTGTCCCTGACAGAATTCCCATTGAATTCAGCTGGCAGTTTTACCCGAGGCAAGATATTCTCCAAGGTCTGCACTTAGCCTTTGACTTAGATTATCTTCAATCTACATAATTGCTCATCTAATCTCCTCCGAGCAGTGCCCAATTCCAAACCATGTTTCAAGTTTAGAACGTATGCTCATATTATTACCTTAAAATATAATTACATGGATTTTGGTAAGTGGAAAATTAAGGGAGCTATTGCTTATGTAATACTTGGAGATGGCATTTGCAGTCCAAGCAAGGAAGTATTTTCATTGCTTCTCTATCATTAATTTTTAAATCTAACACTACATTATTAAACAATAATCAACACCCTACATTTTTGAAAGTAATGTCCAAACATTAATTAAATCCCAGCAGATATAATTAGGAAGGTATTATCATCCTATATTACAGATAGATTATGAGATACTAAAGATTAAAGAAACTTATTCAGAGGTGTAAGTACCACCCAGCAAATGTAGTTGTCTAGACTCAGGAGAGGTTTCCAGCCATGTTATAATCTATAATTTGATCAGTAGCAGCAAAGGAGAAATTTCTTCTCTTTTCTACTGTAAAAACATAAATATACACATTACCTAGAGGTATTTTTATTCCAGCAGTAATAGCTGACAATTTGCAAACACCACGTTCGAGGCACTGATGGATTTAAGCAATTATAAGTGGGTACATTGTGAATGCTGCCCTTTCTTTAACTCAAAACACAGGGCACTCTATCAATCTGAGGTGGCTGAGCTGCTGCCTCTCTGCTCTGCACCCACAGCTGCCAGACTTCCTGCAGAGATGGAGACCTGGGTGGCATCCAGGGGACCTGGGCTGGCTGCAGAGCTGGCTCTGGGTGAGCCTCAGGAAACCCAACATGGCCGAGCGCTGGTGCTGCTCCTGGGCAAGCCACGGGATCAACCCAGGCTGGGGGTGAAGGGATCGAGAGCAGCCCTGGGAAAAAGGGACCTGGGGGTGCTGGGGGGTGAGAGCTGGAAGTGACCCAGCCCTGAATCCCCCCCTGCCCTGGGCTGATCCCCAGCGGGGGCAGCAGGGGAGGGCAGGATTCTGCCCCTCTCCCCCTCAGGTGAGAGCCCACCTGTAGAGCTGCCTCAGCCCTGGGTCCAACAGCAGCAGGACCTGGAGCTGCTGGAGAGGGTCCAGAGGAGACCACAGAGATGCTCCAAGGGTGGAGCCAGGCTGGGAGAGCTGGGGGTGCTCACCTGGAGAGGAGAAGGCTCCAGGGAGAGCTCAGAGCCCCTGCCAGGGCCTGAAGGGGCTCCAGGAGAGCTGGAGAGGGACTGGGGACAAGGGATGGAGGAACAGGACAAGGGGGAATGGCTTCCCACTGCCAGAGGGCAGGGTTAGATGGGATACTGGGAAAGAATTTTTCCCTGTGAGGATGGTGAGGCCCTGGCATGGGCTGTCCAGAGAAGCTGGGGCTGCCTCTGGATCCCTGGCAGTGCCCAAAGCCAGGCTGAACACTGGGGCTTGGAGCACCCTGGGATGGGGGAAGGTGTCCCTGCCCGTGGCAGGGGGTGGCACTGGATGGGCTTTAAGGTCCCTTCCAACCCAAGCTTTTCAATGGATCCATATGACAGCAAATTTTGCTGGAGAATTCTGAAGAACTGAGGACCAGGAAAGCAGAGCTGATGTCAAAGGCAATCCACCAAGCAGTGGGTTTGCCTGAATGAGGGAACAGCTCAGTGCTCAGTGCCTTTTTCATCAAGTACTCCCTCAGGAGAGATGGCAACACCTTCCCCTTGTGTGGGCTCTGCAGGGAGGGACAAGAAGCCACATGTGGGACACTCAGCACTGCCAGGGGAGCTGCCAGAGGAGCCCCCAGAAGCTGCTGGTGACTGTCCTCCACAGAAACTCCAGTCCCCGAGACACTTCCCTGGCCTCCATCTCAGTTTGAAGGAGGCTTTATGAATCAGCCAAGACGGACAGTCCTGACCTTCTGTGACTTTGCTGGAACATCTTCGTTGTGTTTGCTCCTTTCCTGCCTCAGGAAACCCAGCCTTTTGCTTCATCTTTGTGCTCAAGTGCACCAGTCACGAACCACACCCACAGGAAGTGTTGTTCAAGCATGTGAAAAACCAGTGGAAGGGATGCTGCCAGCCCTGCTCAGAAGTGTGCTCACTTCCACTCAGCTGGGAAGTGAGGACGGGACTGAAGTGCCGTGGCCAGGACAGCAGCATTCCAACTGTGATGGATCCTCCAAGGCTGGGTGAACTCACATCCTAAGCTTGGTTTCAAGGACTTAGCAAACCTTGCAGAAGGGCTCCTGGAGGCTGGAGTGCTGCTGCCTGCCTTGCATCTGTCCTGGGATAACGAGGGTCCATGCAGCCTGGGAGGTCCTAACCCTGCAAGGGGCTCCACAGGACCTGCATAAGCATTTCCAAGGGATTTCTGTTCAACCTGATGAACACCTGCTCCCAGTCCTGGCTCTGAAGACAAACTGGACCAGCCAGAACCAAGATGCTCCTGCACTTTCATTCCCATCAGGCTGAACCATACCCATGGCACGAGGCTCAGAGAAGTCCTGGGGCATTCGGCCCCATGGAGTCAGTGGCCACTGTCCTCAGCTCCCGCTGCCTTCCTGCCTGCAGATACCAGCCTAACAAATTAAAGCCTATCTTAAATCTGTACTTAGAAGCCAATCTTCCCAGAAAGGTAAAAATAAACAAGATTTCATTTCTCTCACAGAACCAGAGATAGCCACAAGAGACTCGGTTTGTTCCGGCTGTAAATTTGGAGCATGGAGGCCAATAGAGCACACATCCCATTTCCGACTAAAGCAGCATTATTAATATTTTCTCACTTGCTTGGACACAGCTATTAATATCTCATGGAGAATTCCCCTGCAAAGAGCTGCAGAAGCAGTGAAATTTTTATGGTACTACTCCTAGGAAAGCTTGTCCCCTCTCTGTCTCGAGGCCCAAAGGAGCAGCAGTTACACACTGAACCCAGACAATTTATTGTTGTTCTCACAGCACCACTGAGGTGAGCACAGATATAAATTGTCCTGCAGTGGGAATTCACTGCAGCAGGGGCTGGACACACCAGGATGGAATGGTGCAGATTCACTGGCAGGTTCACAGGATTCCTTGGGAAGGGAAGCAGGGCAGTGCAGCCACCGTTAGCCCCATGTCTGGAGGACTCCTGTCCCCACAGAAGGTCACATTCCGGGGTCCCTGCTGAGGGAAGGTTCCCTCCTCATCCACACCATTGCACAAGGCAGGTTTCACTCCATGGCTGGCTCGCCAAACCCCACCAGAAGGAACCTCCCACCCCACACCCTGCATGGGTAGAGAATTCAGCGCCACCTTCTGTTTGCAGTATTGAGCACAAAGCAGAGTTAACCTCTCTTCATGCCCCACCCCACAGCACTCATAAACATTTGTGGATTCCCCTCTCCCTGCCCACCTGCAGCTGAACCCCAGGAGTCTCCAAGGTGTTGGATGTGTATTGATTGCAGAGTTCCCAGAATACATTATGCATGAGCTGCCACGCTCAGGGCCTGGCAATTCCACTTTGTTTGATCTCCTGAAATCTCCTGCTTGTATGAATATGGAGAAGTTCCTCTTTGTTTGCTGCCCATTGATCCAGACATTGACCCTTCTCCTGTGTGCATTTATCTCTGATGATTTCATAATGAAAAAGACCAATAAAGTGAGGCAGGGAAGGAAGCCCCTTCAGGGGGACCTATTGCCATGGAAACGTGCCATATGTTGCTGTTGTAGAGAAGGGATGGATCAATAAGGGCTGCAGCCTCCAAGCCATCAGGAACATGTTGTGGAATGTGAAGGATTAAAGCCTAAAGACATGCATAAGTTGTGACATGATGAAGTTCAGGCCCTGGCCCACGTCCACCATCCATGAGTCAAACCCCAGTGCTCGGCAGGCGGGCAGGGAGGATCTGCACCAGGGAGCTCTGAGCAAAGAGCAGCAGGACTGGGGAAGGGCTTGGTTTGTATACAGGGGTAGGAAGAAAAATGATTGTCTAGAGATGCTGTAGATATATACCCTATATATGGTATATATAATATCTCTCATACATATCTATCTATCACAGATATCATATAATCACAGAATCAGACTGTGGTTTGGGTTGAAGGGTCCTTAAAGCCCACCCAGTGTCACCCCCTGCCACGTGCAGGGACACCTTCCACTAGCCCAGGGTCCTTCAAGCTGGCCTTGGACACTGCCAGGGATGCAGGGGCAGCCACAGCTGCTCTGGGCACCCTGTGCCAGGGCCTCTCCACCCTCACAGGGAGGAATTCCTTCCCAGTATCCCATCTAACCCTGCCTCTGGCAGTGGGAAGCCATTCTCTGTGTCCTGTCCCTCCAGGCCCTTGTCCAAAGTCTCTCTCCATCTCTCTTGTCAGCTCCTTCAGGCACTGCAAGGCCACAGTGAGCTCACCCCAAAGCTTCTCCTCTCCAGGTGAACAATGCCAGCCTCTCCTCCCCGCAGAGCTGCTCCATCCCTCTGCTCATCCTCGTGCCTCCTCTGCCTGGCTCCAGCAGCTCCAGCTCCTTGCTGTGCTGGCCCCAGGGCTGGGGCAGCTCTGCAGGTTGGGTCTCACCTGAGCACAGGGCAGAGTTCCCCCCTGCCCTGCTGCCCACGCTGGGGCTGAGCCCAGGGCAGGGGGTTCTGGGGCTGTCTCTTAGTTCAGAGCTGCTCCAAGAGTGGTGCAGGACACACGACACCGACACCAGGGACCTTCCACGCTCATCTCCTTGGGAAGTCACTGGGATGACAGGCTGGGTGCTAAACTATTTTGTGTTGACGTGTCTGTCTTGCAATATATGGGTTTATGTGAGCTGAGGATGTCACTCTCACCACTAGGAAGCCAAATTTACTAAAATGAAACACCAAAATAAGGCAGAGAAATGACATGAGTCACACAGCTAGGTAAGAATCACAGTTTGGGGAGTGGGGGGTGTGGAGGGGACACTGCAGAGCTTTCTGCGAGCTGCTGGTTTGCCTTGCACTGACATATTTATTTATGCCCTCATACTCTGCAGCTGTCCCCAAGGAAGTGACAAACCCTGCTAAGTCATCTGCCAACTGACAACAAGATTTCCCACCACCCGAGATGCTAAAAAGGTTCCTCCTGGGCATTGCTGTGCCCCAGTTCCTGAGGGCTGGGACTCACAGCTCCAGGGCCCCCAAAGGAAAGTGGGGTCCCTTAATGGCTTCCCACTGCCAGAGGCAGGGTTAGATGGGATATTGGGAAGGAATTCTTCCCTGGGAGGATGGGGAGGCTCTGGCACAGGGTGCCCAGAGCAGCTGTGGCTGCCCCTGGATCCCTGGAAGTGCCCAAGGCCAGGCTGGACAGGGCTTGGAGCAGCCTGGGATGGTGGAAGGTGTCCCTGAAGGGGTGGAATGGGATGAACTTTAAGATCCTTTCCAAGCCAAACCATTCTGAAATTCTGTGATCATTCCAACATCAAGGCTCTCCTTGAGACTCCAGAGCCCAGTTTGGGATACCTGCCATAACCTCTGAAGCATGCAGCACCAGGACAACCATCCCCACGGGTAACTCCTCCAGGTACAACATGTCTGTGTGTGCCCAGCTGAGCACTGGGCCAGTCCCATCAGCCACCTCACAAGGAAAGCCCAAAAAGCACTGGGACAGCTCCCTGTGCCTGAGGATGGATCAAACCTGAAGCTGCTGTTCAGCTGCATGATTTACTCCACCTCTGTTCCCAGGCACATGTGCCTCTCAGTCTCTTTCCAACTTCCAGTTCCCAGGATTTATGTCTGAGAAGGCAGCAGCATCTGCCAGACCTCAGCACTGTGCACACATTCCTGCTGCGTGAGCCCTGGCTATGCCAGATGGGGCAGCCAGAGGAGTCAGACCTCTTTCCTGGGTCATGACAGCATGGCAATGCTCAAAGCAGCCAGAAAGAGGTGACAGAAAGCAGTTTTGGGTTTTCCAATGGTCTGCTGGAATGATTGTATTCAAAGCTGCTTCCCTCTAAAGGCTGCAAACTTCCTAAAGCACATGTTCAGCAAGGACAGGCAAAACCAGAGTGACAGAAGGTGCTGGCTGCATGTGGCTGTCACCCCTGGCAAGCTCAGCCCAGCCCTGAGGGTTACACAGCACAGGTGAAGAACTCCTGGAGGAGAGGGGTCACTCCTTTCTTTCCCAGGTGTGGCTGTGGGGTTAAACACATTCTTAGTGTGGATTTTCTGCAGCCAGCGAATATGGCTCAAGCCTTGGAGGCAGTGCCAAAGGAGCAATGTCCAAGGAGTGTGGATTGGGATGGATGGAGCACACAGCATGTTTTGTTTGGGACCTTCAGCTCCTGCTGATCCACATTACTTTCTGGGACCCCTCACTGGTTTACATCCTTGCTTTAGCCCTGGTGGGAAATGTCCATGCTGGCACCTCTGTTCCAGACAAGGTTCACACCCAGGGATGCCAGAGCCTCTTCCCGTGGGGAAGGAGTGGTGTGGAAGGAGTAAGGCACCTGAAAAGGTAACGAGGCACTGCCTGTGTGTAGTTCAGCTACAGAAGCACAAAATGCTTCTCCTGCCCAGCTCTCCTGCTGCTCACATCAGACTCTTGTTTGTAATGAGTTATTCAGGCTGCAATGGAGCACAATGAATCCTCAAAAAGACTAATGCTGCTGGGATCTTGGGGCTATTCAGGTAGCCCAGACCCCAGACAAGAGATGAATCACCTTCTAAAAATGCAGCAGTTAAGAAAAAAAAAAAAGTCCAATTGCTTCTGATTATTTTCAGTCTCAGAAGAAACATACTGTACTGAGGCTGTGCTTACCTAAGGCATCCACGTGAATCCACTATCCCTCCCCCTGGAATGGCTGCTGAATTAATTACTGCCTGTACTGAAACACTGAGGAGCTCCCCAGAGACTGGCTCACTTTTGACCTCAAAGCTTTTTAGGGCAGATGGCTGAATCTCCCCATCAGCATCTGCCAGCTGGGGAAACTGAGGCACAGAGTGGGGGATATTCCAGAGGGCCTCAGTCCCTCAGCAGAACAGAGAGGAGAGACCAGGAATTCTGACATCCAATCCAGTGTCCCAAGGGCACTCAGCTCTGAGCTGCAGATCCTCCAAAGCCCCTCCCAGTTCCTCAGGAACTGTTACTGTCCCTCCAAATGTTCCTGTGGACTAAAATGAGGAAGCCCAGCAGGAACTGAGGGAACAGGAGCAGGACTTGGTGCACACTCTGGGACAGAATGAAAAACTCAGGCAGTGGACATGTAAAATACACTGTCCCCAGAAAGGGCAGTGTCACACAGCTGCCCACAGAGGATGCTTTGAATCACAATTAGACGCACTACAAAGAATTCAGTGGCCACATTCAGGACATTTAAGGCCCTTCCCCTCCTGTCAGACTGGCAGGAGGAAATTGGGCTTTTCACCTGCCTGTGTGGCATGGAATGTGCTACACAGGCTCCTGGAGAGGAGCATGGGAGCGTGTGCTGGGGATGCAGGCATCGCCACTCAGCACCTCCCTGCCCTTTGCCAAGACCTGGGATGCTGCTGCATCTCTCTTGCTCTTTCCAGGACTCACTGCAAATTTTCTGACTTGTGCTGTGGTGGGGATTCCCAGGGGGTTCTCCTTTATCACAAGCTGCAGGGTCTGTGACCCACAGAGTCCTCTGCAGCCATTTGTTCCCATCAAGCAACCTTCCAGAGCCAGCTGGAGCTGCAGCCTCCTCTCTCCTCATGAGGATACGGGGGTTCTGTAAACTTGCTCTGACTCTGCTGTGCAGTGCTGCTCCTCCAACACACAGAGTGCCAGGGACAGAGTGCCAGGCAGACTAACAGTGATGGGCACCACAAAAAATGCTCAGATAAATCTTTTCCACTATGGGCTGGACTCGCCCTGCTCTATTTAAGTCAATGGAACAAAGCCATTGAGCCCTGGGGGAGCAAGTGCCAGCCCTAAATCATTTCTTTGATTAATTGTTCTTGGGAAGGAAGAATTCATTAAGCATTCTGCTCAGCAATTAGAAATAAATATATTTTTAGAATGAACAACCTGCCAGAAACAAGTTGTTTCAGAAATATATTCAGCTTGATGCATTTTCCATCAATACAGAATGAGGAGGCTCCAGCCTGCCAGAGGAACGGGCTGGGAAAGGGACACTGCAGGGACAGGCAGGACAGGGCTGCCACGGAGGAGCTCCTTGTGGTGTCTGCACCACTCAGGTCCAGTCTGAGTGAGCAACTCAAGAGGAAATAAAGGAGTTTTTCTCTATATTCCTATTCCAGCCATAAGCTGGGAATCTATCTCCCTGCTACTTCACAGGAATATGACAAAGCTATTCCTACACACAGCTGGGGCAGAGCAGATATGAGAGTCATGAAAAGGGAATAAATAACAACACCCCTGTTGTATTTCCATTTTAGCATCAGGCTCAGACAAGCTACAAGGGCAATGTGAAATAACAACCTCTGTGAGGAGTTTGGGACACGTAATTGCCACAGCCTTTAGATGTGAGACACGCTGACACAGTAAATGGTTAGCACAGGACAGGAGCCTGCTCCAAGGCACTGACTGACAGCCAAACCTTTCCCTGGCCACTGAAGGTAAAGATGTCCCTAAATGAGGTGTAAGGGTGTATTTTCAATTTTGAATCCATACTTCAAGGCAGGAAATTAGCACAGGCTCTGTCCATGCCTGAGCCCAGAGAACCACATGGAATTGTGAGATGGGCACTTTGCCCTCCCCAGCAGCCAAGAAAAATCTACTTCTGGTCCTGAGTGAGGAAGAGGAAACCCTAAAAGAGCCTAAACATGCTCTGGGATCTGAGAGTCACAGCCACAAAAGACTATTCCAGGCTTTTAAGTTTTATGCCTTAAAAGAAAAGACAAGTCTTATCCTTTGGTTGTGGTGCCTAGAGGCAAGTCTGTTCCCTGCCCTGTTTTGGGAATGTAGGATGGCAGCAGTGTCTCAATGAATTCCAGCTTTTCCAAGAAGAACACACTCTCAAAGGCCCTCTTCCCTAAAACATGAAACATCCTTCTAGTTTTTCCTTCTGCACACAGAGGACCCAATTTCAAGGCCACTGCAGCAGGCACTGGCTCAGCCTTTGATTTCAGCAGGGATGTGCTGGGGTATCACATAAATTGGCTGGGAACTCGTGTGCTTCCATCATGATTACATGATTTCTATGGTTTTCTTCCTTTCAGTTAATCCAGTCCTTGTGCTTAAGCTCAGAGGAAGGCAAGAGGCAGGGTTTTGCTCTTGTTTTTTCACAGCAGCAGAAAGGTCTGTGCTGTGCCTCAGGCCAGCTGGGAGCCCTGGCACTGGGAGACCACAGGGAGGCTGAGGAAGAGGAGGAGGAAGATGGGGCAGTGGTGAGGGCACCTGGGGAAAGCTCTCAAATCACTGCAGTGACTCCCGTGGGGAACAGCAGAGGGTCTTTGACTGGAGGCCAGGGAAAGCAGGGAGCAGATCAGCTCTGCTCTCAAGAGTATCCAAACCCATATGAGCTCATTAGATATTCAGACAGTAAATTAGGGATCTCCTCCAGGAAAGGCGTCCTTGAATCAGAAATAGCTGGTTTGTGGGCAAAGAGCAGAAAATTCAGGGCTCTGAACCACTTCCACTGTAGCAAGGGAGCCCCAGGCTGCCTGAATCCTGCCTTGAAGAGCCACTGCACAAACACCAAGCTGGGAGTGGAATCTGGGATCAGTGACAGCAGTGCTGCACCAGCAGGTCCCACCCAGTGCCAGCACAGGGCCTGGATGCAATTTGGGGTTCCTGTATGGGACACATGGCCTGAGGTGCCTGCAAGGAGGGAAACTCATTCCCAGGGTCATTCTCAGCTGGGAATTTGGCTCCATATTCTACTAATGAACCTCATTTCACAGGAATGGTGCTCAAGCCTCCTGCATCCACAAGAACCCTGGTGTGTGCAGGAATGATCTCACACAGCCCTGCAGCCAGGCTGAGCTGAGGAAATGCAGCAGAAGCACTGCAGCTCCAGGGCAGGGGCTGAGCAAAGCTGGAGTACCTGAACTGCACAGTGTCACAGTGTTACCTGCCAGCCTGCAAAGGTCACCAGCTGCTCTGCCAAAGCCAGGGGTTTTTATGATCTGGGTAGTTTATATTACTACAAAACTCCTTTATTGGAATACCCTCCCTGCCTCTCCCTGAGCCAGCCAGGGCTATACTTTGCCTAGGAAAAACAAGTTTTTCCAAGAGCTTGTGAAGAATTCTCTGCCCTCCTCTTGTGCCCAGCTGTAGGAAAGCCATGCTCCTCTCTGAACCACTAGAGGAATAGCCAACCCTGTTCTTTTTCCCTAACTGCACTGCAGATACTAGGACCCCAGTTTGGGACAGGCACAAGTTTCCACTGACCTGTCCTAACTTCAAAGAGGTGCCCTTTCCCCAGAAAAATCTTGGGCATGAGGGTGTGGAGAGAAAGCAAGGCTGGAAGCTTCAGGCCAGGCTGAGGAAATGAGAGGGACTGGTGGGGCAGGCTGAGGAAATGTGAGGGCCTAACTCCTGGCACCTTGCTGAGCTCTTTCACAGCCTGTCTCTGCACCTCTTATCGGGGAGACTGGGCAGAAATGCTGCTGGCCTGCCATTCCTGAGAGCATGTGTGTGATGACTGCACTGGAGGAAGTGCTTGAGAACAGCTCAGCCCTGTGAGAGCAATACCCCAGAACAGCTGCCAAGCCCCAGAGGGGTTTCATCCCTGACTTCATCCAGCAGCATCTCCACAGCCATGCTCATGGATTGCATTGCCTCCTCTGGCACTTCATCTGCAAAGAGGGTTGTTCATGGGGGGACTGAGCTTTGGAGAAATTACAGTTTTTTGTCCTGCTTTTACATCTCAGCTATGGGAAACAGGGCTGGAAACACCTCTCAGGGGGTTTAGGGTGGGAGGAAGAGCAAAAAAGAGGTGGTGGTGGTCTGGAAGTGGGAATGCTCGTGCTGTAGTAGCAGGCAGAGGAATCTCTGCAGGTGTCTGAGGGGCTCAGCTCTGGCTCACACTGCTCCCAGCACTCCCAAGGCACTTTATTATCAGCTGCACC
>VXBQ01016356.1:404299-416367 GCA_013400175.1 Phainopepla nitens
CACCCACCCACATGCAGCAATGGCTAGACAGACACAAAGCATGCAGCAGCCAATTATTTGGGGTGGGAACAGCTTGCATGAGCTCATGATGAAGCTTAGCCTTAATTCTGCTGAGCTGGAGAGGCTGGAGCTGTGCTCTGCTCTCCTGACTGACTGCGGAGCGCAGAGCAGGGCAGATGATGTCAAGGCAAATCTTTTTTTGTCTGCAGTGCAGATTTGGCTGTGTGAATTTACTTGCAAATGAGGCTTCCAGATCCCCTGTTGGAAAGCAGGAGTCCTAGGCCATACCCACAGCTGCCACTGCCAGCCCAAATTCCTGCTCGTGCTGCAGAAGGGGTTGCCTTGGTTGGGAAGGCTTGGGCCCAGCTTCCCAGCAGGATCTGCAGGGCACCAGAAGCCAGTGGGACTGACAGGAGGGGATGGGGGAGGAGTGCCTGTGCTGCAGACACAGCAGAGGAGCCCATCACAAAGGGAATAAAGCAGGGGAGACCCCAATAGTGCAACTTTCCCTGTGGTTTCACAAACTGAGCCCCAAAAACTGTCCAGAAGCACTCAGGGTTCAGCCAGCAGCCACGGGCACATCTGGAGCTGGCTGAAGCACGTCAGTGAGCCAGGTTTTTGTTCCATTCCCAGCTGTGGGACAGGCCTGGATGTCCCAGCCACAGCACACTCAGGGAATTGCCCTGACCAAGGCTGGCAGGGAGCCAAGGGTCACAACACATCACCTAGAGACCCACCAGCCACCCAGCCTAAGGGATGTTTTCTAGAGCTGCCACACCACAGCAGGTACAGACACCTTGCAGCTCCTGTGCCAGACCTGGTATTTGGGAGTGTTTACTGGAGTCAAGAGTAACACGTTCCCAAAGAAAAGGGTAGCACACCCTGCAGTACACGTGACTGGTGAGGGAAAGATGGAACATTTTCTTCTTAGAGCATCTCCAAACCCCATGCAGCGGCTGCACAATTCTCATTTATGGACATAAAAGGTAAAATCCATCTTGTCTGCCTCTCCATGCAGGCTTTTTTTCCATCTTTTTCCAGCCTAGTTCTAAACCTGCCAGACAACAGAGCACCAAACATGGCACTGGAAAGTATTGGTCACCTCTTCCCTTATCAAAACAAAGTAACCACTGATTCAGAGATCCCTTATCAGTACATGGATCCTCTGCTTTTTGGGGTCCTACTAAACGACATACAATAGATGAGACCAAATCTACAGCACTACACAGAAAAGGAGAATCACAAAGAAATCCTCATGAAACTGCCTGGTAGAGACCAACTCCACCCTTGCTGGTATCTCCTCTGGCATCTGCTGTTACATTAAAATATTACAGAGTCCCCCAGCATCTTCCATGGCCCCTGGCAGCACCATTACCCGTTTTTAAAGCTAAGAGTCATCAAGGCATGGAGAATTCAGCTCAGGATGGCTCACAGGTCCAACCTGTATGCCTGACATCCTTTCCAGCTTGTCCTTCCGTCTGCTAGGCACTGCTTGTCATTCCAAGTGCATCCACAGCTAAATGAGCACGATACGAGTGCTTTGTATGGGCATCAAGGAGAACAGACCATCATCTGCAGTCTAGACTGGTCCCTCCTCCTGCCCTCCCCACCATTCACAGGAAAATAGGGATGGAAAAATATATTCCTCTTGTTATTAATAGAAGAGTAACTTGTGCATGCATTAGTACTTTGAAGCGAAGGGGGAAAGGTCAAGCATCAAGAATTTGTGCTTAATGAAAGTGGGTTTGCTATTGTTAAAAGAGCTGCGTGGAGCCAGGCATCACGTTTTCTCTTATCTCCTGGGCTGTCGGGAGAGCTGGTCCAGGACAGGGCAGCAGGAGGCGGGCACTGCCCCGCTGTGCCCGATGCAGCTCCTGCCGCTCTGCAGAGCCGCCTGTCCCTGCCCTGGCTCTCTGCACCTGGACACAGCGGGACACAGCGAGGGCCTCCCCTGCCCCCCGTGCCCCCAGAGGCACAGCTGCCCTGCTGAGAGGTGTCAGCGCTGAGCTGAGCCAGCCCCTTGCCCCGACACCACTGGGAAGGAAAGGATTGGTGGAGTGGAGTCCGCCAGTCTCTGGAATGCAGCTGTTATCTCCTCCCAAGCGCTGATAACTGCCACACGTGGCTTTCCCACACCCAGCACATCCAAATGCATCTCCCCGGGTTTTCCAGACCCTCCCCTTGCGAGGGTGGGATGAGGATCACACTGTAACAGTGCCCAGTTCTGACCAGGAGCAGGAGAAGCGACTCCCAGCAGAGTTCCTGTGCTCCCAGTTCCACTGGAGCTGAGCAGTTACTCCCTCACAGCTCCTGATTGTCTGGCACTCACAAACACCCTGAGCACAGCTGTGACAAGGAAAAACCAGGAGTTAGAGCTCCTGCACTGGAGTCAGCTGGCAACCTGCAGCTCCACTCCTGCCTCTGAGCTCTGGAACAACGGATGCACACACACAGACAACCTCTCCATCCAAAGAGGCCGAGAGTTAAATCCTTAATTAGCACATTTGGACGAGTCACCACAAATGAGATTAGCTCTTGTGCATCGCTGGGGAAGCTGCTGTGCCCCTGGAACGTGGAAATGGTGGGCCCTCGAGCTGACCTTGGAATTCCCCCTTGGATGCTCATCTGCTTTGCTCTCACGGCACTGTCTTCCCCTGCTGCCTGCAGCATCTCCTCAGGAGATAAGAGCCTGGTTTTCCTCCAGCCTGGTGCTAACACCAGGCAGGGGGCGACCACATTTGATACTGCACGCAGTGAATAATTCCAGTTTGGAAAGGGACTTCCCAGCTAGCAAAGCATTCAGCATGGAGAAGGGGCAAGAGAAGGTCTCTCTAAAAGCACCTTGCTAGCCCAGGACACATCTGCTCCCTCTGCTGTGTTTCTGGAGCCCTGAGTTCGGTGTCTGCTGACAAACCCGGGGCTGGTGCTGTCAGCACTGCAGAGCTGCATGGAGCCAAGCTGCGTCCTGCTCTGCCCTGAGCCTCACCAAACCCCAGCCCAGCCGAGGGGGCCTGAGCACTCCTCACTGCTTGGCCTGGACAGCAGCTCGGATTTGGAATGGGCAGTGCTGCTCAGAGCCCTTGTCCTGCCCTGCAGGCTCAGGAGTGACAGGTTTACAGCCAAGGAGTGCTCAGCTCCGTGGGGATGAGCTCTGCAGTGCTGCTGGGGGGAGAGGTCATCCAAACGTTTCAGAAAGGAACTTAAATCAACCCTGTTCACCATAATGACTCTGACTCTTCTGCAAGGGAAGTGAGGCAATCCCCTGAATCTCCAGACATTCAGAAGGCAATGATGTCACCAGCTGGGGGCTGCCTGGCTTGAAGGATGGTTGTGGACACTGCACCTGCATGCACAGCCACAGGAAAGCAGGTGGGACACACACCTGTGGAGGAGGAGGACAGCACCTGGATCCTTCCACATGGCAATCAGCCCATGCTTCGTCACACAGCCAGCAAGGAATACAAGAGATCTGTCAGAGCTGCTGATGTTCTTCATTCTTCCTCACAGCCTCGAGTTCTGAGAATGGTCTTATCCCTGCTCACAGCCTGGCCTGTGTTCAGCCACAGAGCTCATGGCACAAGCATTTCGGGGGCAAATCTCAAGTAGCCACTTCCCTGCAGCCTGACCTTTCCCTCACACTCAGCAGTGGAAATGGGCTTTTTGAAGTTCTCAAAAGGAGCTGGCACCTTGCTTTTTGAGTGACATTCATCTGTAGGTAAATTGATTTAATAGCTTGTTAGAGTGCCAATTAGAACCAACAATAACTCAATTGACCTATAACTGCCTTGGCACCAACACAGCTTTCAAAAATAAGAGAAAGGAGGAAATCTCTGCTCTGGCAGAGATGAGAGCTCAGATAGTTGGTTTTGAGAGCAAACTGAGGGATTCATGGGCTTGCTAATGAGATGCTCATAACACATCAGAAACAAAGACAAATTTCAATGGTTTCAAGCTAAAATGACACTATGTTATCTCCAGACAAAGATCACTCTTTTATCTGTATAATAAATGGATTTCAGTGCAGCAGCAGTGACTCTGGAGCAGAAAAAAACCTCAGTGCCACAGAAAGCACTAGCACAGTTACCTAACCAGAATAACACTGGACTGAAACCCCAAGTTTACCTCCTTAAAATAGTGCTGCAAAGTCCTACACTGACTCTGTGGGTTTTATCCCCAGAAACCACATTTTTTCTTCAAATAAAATCTGTTTCATTCTCCTGCAGTGGAGATTGTGCTTCCAGACAAATTCATCATGTTAAATGCTTAGGTCTGAGGATTGAGATCTTCCAAGTTTAAAAAATAGAAAATGGGTAGCTTTTGTCTAAACATTGGCAGTGTCCAAGGATAAGGAGAAGGATAATGTGGAAGGGTTTTAACTTACTGGGAAAAACGATCCATTCTTAAGTCAGGAAGGGGATGGAGAAAACTGAGATTGTTGGAAGAGTCAAAAGGACAACAGCAACTAAGAATATGTAGGAGGAGAAGGAACTGATTCAGAGAGAACCACCCAGAGAAAAAGCTGCAGGATAAGGATGGAGACTGGAACTGCACGGAGTAAATGCCAACCCAGCACACTCGAACACAGCAAGGGGTGAGGCATTACTGAAAACAAGGTGGAAATCAGTGATCAGATGAGAAAGAAGCTGGATATTGACATCTAGGACTGGGTGGACATGACATCTGCCACAAGGAGCCTCGAAAATGGAGATGGCACTGGTGGGATGAGAAACACAAACTTAAGTGAGAGATGGGGAAGACAACAGGTTGGAGAGCATGGGGCTGAAGGTGGGAAGGAGAAAACAAGCAGGGAGTTTGTAACAGGCAGTGTGTTTCCTCTGGAGCCTGGAGTAGCTCTGGAATGTGGTGTAGGATCTTTCCTTTGCTTCAGCTCCCTGCTACAGCCACTGCTTCATTCAGAGCAGAGGGCAGTGCAGCACAGCCTTGAACAGCTCCACACCTGCTAATGAACCCAGAGATATTACTGTGCCAAGGGGAGAGACTGAGTTGTTTTTAAAACCCTAACAACTGTACAAAACACTGCATTAAAAATCAGACTGCAAAGTCAAAAGCTCGGGGTAGGAAGCAGCAGACAGGAGCTTGGCTGTGTTACAGTCCTGACATGGATCAAACCAGCACTTCCCAGAGAATTCCTGCCTCCTCCGAGGTGGGAGGGCGGCCTTGGGGCAGGAGGAGATTTTCTGTAGGAGCCCATTTCTTGCCCAGCCTGGCAGGTTTGCAGTACAAGAGAGGAGGAACTGCAGGTGGGGTGTGATGGCCAGGGCAGGTGAGCAGAGCTCCAGAGCCTCCCCTCTGCCAGAAAGCTCCTGCAGAAGTGTCAGGCAAGGAGCCCAATCCCAAACTGTAGCTGCAATAATGCTCTGAGATGATGATGGGAGAGAACACGATGTCATTGTTTACAGCACTGATTATTTTTTGCTATAACAACAGACAAACCAACAAGCAGCAGAGGCTGGGGAAGAGGGTGGGAGGGACGGGCCCATTTCCCAGTCTGGCTGCTCACAGAGCCAGCCCAAGAAATGGTCCAAACCAGAATGTGCCCAGTCCTCTCAAGGCACCCAGGGCTCCTCAAACAGGTCCCCATTAGCCCCTCTGAGTGCCAGGGATGGCCCATTCCCTGCAGAGCCCCCAGGGCAGAGCTCTGACCCAGGGGATGCTGTGTGAGGCCTCTGCCTCTGCACAGCTGGGCCTCAGTTCCCTCAGTTCCACCACACCCAGCTCAGGGCTGGTTTTACCTCAATCCCCACCAGTCTGGGCCTCCTCACTATAACCCGGGGATGATTAGCTCCAATTTCCTTGCTGTCAGGAAGTGAACTGAACATTTATTGTTAGCGTAGTGAATATTTTGTAAAGCCATGAGAAAATTAACCTCTTTTTTTTCACATCAAGATCTGAATAAGATAAATAAATATGTTATCTTACAAGAAGAGATGGAGAAAATGTTAATTTGTTTTTCCCAAAGAAGCCGTCCCTGAGTGTCCTGAGGGAGGAGCTTCTGTGGGAGAGATAATGTCTTCATCTTTGGCAGAGATTGGTATGAAGGCCCTGGCTCAGGTTTATGCAAAAATCTTAACCATAGCTCGTTAAAGCCCAATGCTTGCTTTGGTATTTATTTGTGTTATTTTATCTCATTTTCTCCATGTGAAAATACTGTAATATTAGCCCTAAAATATTTTATCATGGTGACCCACTGAGGTGTTGCCTTTGCTGAGGCCTTCCTGTTTTCCAGCTCAGGCATGTGAACGTGTTTCCTACAAAAAGCTGCACTCCTACATGGACTGAATGGTGTGGGATTATTTATCCTCTGCCTCCTGACAAGTGAGCTGGGGCACAAAGCCTGACTTGCTTATGGACATGGGAAATATGGAAGCAGGAGTTTCCCTTAGGAAACTCCCTTAGGTCATGGCCACAAAGCCATGGTTCTTCTGCAGCCTGACTCAAAGACTGGAGACAAGAGACCAAATCCATGTGTTCAGTAGAATTTGGATTATCCTCCGTATGATTCCTGTTGGGATCCTTCCTTCTGCTCCAGCAAAGTGCCCTGAGAATTGGCCAGGAAGTTGTCTGCAGCAAAGGCAGCAGGATCTGCCTCCAGTCTCCTCGTGCAGTGTCCTCCTGTTGCCCCAGGGACACACCATCACCACAAAGAGGAGGAGAAGAGAGCTGAGCCTGGGAGCTGCCCCTCCAAACCCAGCCTCTGGCAATCCCCGTTGGATTCCAATGCCAGGCACAGGTCCTGCCACCAAAGCCACTGCTCCCTGCCCTTTCCCTGAGGCAGAACTCCCATGTGCTGCATATCCTGCTCCATGCTGGGCACTTGGAGCAAAGGGCGAGTCACGGACTCAGCATTTGGGCATGGGCAGGAATGGAGGGAGGGCAGCACAAGGAGCAGCATTTTGGGCAGGAGATGGAGAAAAGGGCATTACTGCCTGAGAGCAGGGAGCAACCCCCACCCAAGGGAGCTGCCAAAGTCAGTCAGCACTGCTGGACTCTCCACAAAAGTGTTCACCCTTCTAAAGCACGGGGGAAAGCTCTCCAGTGAGACCCATGTGCCCAGCCAGTGCAGCACTCAGAGAGGCACTGGAAATCAGGTCTGCTCAGGAGAGTGGGAAAGGTAATCACACATCCCTCCCATTTCTGCTCCATCCCACAGTGCTACTGGGCTCATTTCTTAGGACTATAATTAGAAAATCCCACTGATTCCTCTGGAGAAGGGAGGCTGAGAGATACTGCAGCATGAAGGGAAGCAGTGATTTTGTTCTTTCCCCTTACCCTCACACCTGAGCACCTGGTTTTTGCTGCCACAGAAACCTCCCCAGGGTCCCAGCAGCCAGGGAGCGCTGGCAGAGGAAACAACTGAAAGAAAGGATCTGTTTGCACACAAGTATTGCAAGTAATGGAGACCAGTGAAAAGAAAAATTCTAAAATCTGTAGTTGGGTCTGCTATTGAGCAGAATGTTTGCCATTGTTTTCAAAGAGACAGCAGCTTCTCTTCACTGTGAGGAAGTTAATAGATTACTGGGCAGTGAATAATGTGCAGTTCTATTTACATCCACTGCTGGGACTATTTTGGGCCCTCTGATAGTGTATCTGTTCTCAGGTCTTTCTAAAAGCAGCATGCTACACTTTTTTTGCAAGCAATTCTGGGCAGCAGTACAACCCATATGCTTCAGTCAGCTACAAACTAGACAGATCATTGTTTGTCTGGAATTTTTTTATTAAACCAATTGTACTGGATCAATGCTTCCTCTAAGCAATAAAATACAATTCTGTCTACCCAGTGGAAGAGCTTTCAAAGTCACAGATAAATCTTGATCTAGGAAATACAGCGTGGCTCTGCACTGATGTGCAATCAACCACAGATGCAAATGAACTCCAGCTGCCAGCACACACATCTGCACCTCAGGATGGGAGCCAGGATTCTTTATTTTCATTAGAAATTGCTAAGACACCTTTTAAGTGCTTTTAGAACCAGCCCACTGCATTAGTCAGGAGTACTCAGGGGCACCGAGCTTGGTTTTTATAAAGGTCATTTGATGTCTTTTCCCCTCACAATGGACTAAAAGCAGAGACCAACAGAGCCTGAATCTATATTAATTTGTTTTACTCTTGGAGGGTCATAGATTTGCCACTGGAATTAGCCCTATTAGATGCTAAAATGGTAATTTAATGAGACAATGATGAAAGCCGCTGTTCTATTCTAAATCAGGAACTTCTCTCGAAGCCGAGAGCGAAGGAGCAGCGACTCCGTGGAGTCGGAGACTCGCACCAATGTCATTTCACAGCAGTGCATCGGCCTGGAGTGTTCCATGCAAACTTCCCAGCCCCAGCTGCTCGCAGCCGGCAGTCACGAGGGCTGGAGCCCCAGCAGAACCCGCCTGGAGGTGCACCTCGCTCGCAGAGGGGTGGCAGCTTCCTCCAAAGGCACAGAAAGCAAGCTCGGGGGCTAAACCTTTCTTCACTTGAAACTTGACCAGCAAACACTGCTGCACAGCCCTGGTGCCAGCGAAGGGCAGGATAATGGAGCCTCCGAGATGCCAAGGCTCCGGGATCCGCAGCCGGCTGGAACACGGAGCGGTCAGGAATTGCACTGCGTAATTCCCCAAGCACACAACACCCTCCTTTGGGCCACGGATACAGCTCTTGCAAATATTTTGGTAAGATCTGCTCTTTGGTGCAATCTGCTGCATTCCAGAGGTCAAAAAACGTTAGCCATATTCACGGGAGTTGTTTCCAAGAGAGATGCCTTAGCAGAGGGTAAGAGCCCGAACAGAAGGTGGGAAGGCTCCCACTCTTCCTCTCTAAGGCAGCCATTGTCCACAGGTCACTTCCCATGGGAGCCCAGTTCTCTAAGCAGCATTCCTATCCAAACACATCTGCTGCAGGTGACCTAGAATCAGGGGGTGAACAAAGCCTCCCAGGAAATGTGCCCCTGAGCAGGCAGTGGGGCATCCAGCTCCTCCTGGCTTTGGCACATGGCTCCAGACACTCACCCCACTGCCCGGGCCCAGGGGGACAGCAGGGACACAGCCCATGCTGCTGGGCTGGGCTGCTACACCAGTTCAGAAGGAAACCAGCCCACCTGGAATGTGCCCCTAGGTACAGACATGCAGCTCCCTGTGCCTTCCCTGCACAGACTGCCAGCTCTGTCAGGACAGGGTCTGTATTAACACCAGGAGTCACCCATGCACCCACAGAGCTCTGCATGCACGAAGAGCTCCGTGCCAGCAGCTCCGTGGCATCATCTGGCTCGAGGAGCCAGGGCTTGCCAGCAGACTCCATTCCTTTGGGCAAGGCTAAGGGTGGCCCCATAGCCAAGTGCCTCAGGAATGAAAAGTTACCTCATCATCTTAAGGAATAAGCACTGATTCTGTAGGAACCTTAAAATCTCGAACTCCTGGGACCATCTCACCTTGGGCAAGGTGCTTACCTCATCGCCTGCTGCTCAAGTTTGCCAGGCTGGTTCTGTGCTGAAAACAGGCACAGATATGGAAGGGTTTTAAACCCACAACAGAGACAGAAGGATATGGAAGCTGAACATTGCTTTTGCCTCACTCCAGATATAAGGCAAAGACTAAACCCCACATTTCCTGAGGGTGTGACATGCAGAGCACACCTTGCTAGAACAACCCAAGAAAACAGAGCAGCTAAACTCCAGACTCACAGCAGATACAGCAAATATAGCTGAGAGTATGAGACTGGTTTTGTTCTTTTGAAAGCTGCTCATTCTCACATTTCAGTGTTTGGGAGCTATTACTTGGTCAGTCTCACTGGGAGGCAATTCTCTGCTGGTTCCAGTGTGGGACTGGGTAAGGCTGTGCTTGCAAGGACTCTGCATCATGCTGTAGCTGCTGGAAACCCTCCTAAGCTCAGTCAGCTGTGTGCTTGGGACACTTGAATGCACTGAATTTAAATGACAGTGCAGTCTTCCAACTCACAGAGCCTTCTAATAACATTTGTTAATCCAAGCAAATATCAAGGAATCTGGTCAGTGCCAGTGCTGAATCCGCTAAGCATGCGGGCTGCTTGCTAAATCCCTAATAGGTGGTGTCAAGAGGTTTCTGTCATTCCTGCCTTTGGGAGGCCAAATCCACCCCAAAACTCCTCCTGCAATTATCTTGCTAACTGTATTTTTGGGAATCATGCATGGCTCCTTGCAGAGTCCATGAATTCAATAAAATCATGGAGTGTGACAAAGGTATGTTTGAATAATATTCCTCTCGTGTGTGCTTTCAAATGTGAGATGGAAGCCCGCTGTAATTAAAGTTGAAGCAATAAACCTTAGCCATTGATTGCACTCAGTAATTAATTATTGATTGCAGTGCTTTACATACATATTGCAGAGACCAGTTCACCTGTGCAGCAGATGATACTTGGCTCAGAAATAGCCAAACACAGCCCCTCTACTCTGCAGGACTTTACTAAAACTGGCTCTAGGGTTTCCAAGTTCATTTCCTTATTAACCTCCATGGAAATGTGGCTGTGGAGTGAGAGCAAGCCATTACTTTGGCAAAGTCAGTGTTAACTATTCCCAATCCAAACTAATTTTGCAAATGAGGATGCACAGATGCAGAAGAGGCTCTTTCTCTGGTAAGAACCTTGTTAATGAACGCTGCCATCCCCTGCACATCCCAATTCCTGACAAGCCATGCTGCAGTGAGACGCCTACACAGCAGCAACAGTAGCAACATCCCTGCCTAACTCTTGGGAAGGAGCAGGGAGAGGACTTGGAGGTGTGAAAATGGGAAGCATCAATCAGGCAGAGCATCCATGGAGATGCAGGACTAGTTAAGATCAGACACCATGCTTTTAGTTTAGAGTTGTGCATCAGGTGGGAACAGTTTTTCCCCATTTACAACGAACTTAAAGAGCCTTTCCATCATAAAAAGCCAAAGATTACTGGTTTACAAACAATTTCAAATGACTAATAATGTCGGAACACTAAAATTAAGGCGAAATGTAAATGAAACCTGTAGTTTGTTTGAGGGGAGAGGTTCTTGGCTGCGTCCTCCAGCTCCTGTGGCTAGGAAATGACCCAGGAAAGTTCTGTGGGGCGGGTGCCCTGTGCGGGAGGTGGCACGGGAAGGGGCAGGCCAGCTAGTTTGGAGCGGGCGGGAAAGGGGGGGGTTGTACCTGAAGTCGCTGTAGGGATGGATGATCCAGAACCCGGCAGACTTAACTCTTTCCTGCTCCCTCTCCACGGCCTTCTGGCTGCCAAACATCCTCAAGGAGAATTTGTTGACCCCCGGCTGGAGCATGGCCCCGAACTGCCTCTGCATGAAACCGGCCTGGCCGAGCCTCTGCTCCTCATCTGGGGTGATCTGGTCGCACCCTCCACCTCCCTCCACTTTGATGGAGGTCGAGGAGCAGGCCCGGGGGGGCGGCTGCTGGGGCTCCGGGGGGGAGGCGGGCGCTGGGGGCACGGGCAGCCCCTGCTCCAGCTCCCCGCTGCCAGGGGGGCTCTTGTCCTCCCCGGGAGAGGCCGGCTCCCCCTCGCCGCCGATGAGGCGCTTCTCCTCGGCCGCGTCGTGGAGGTGCCTGCTGGTGAGCGAGGACAGGCTCCCTTTGAAGCGGCGGCAGTCCCCGTTGGTGCTGGTCTTGGCGCCCTTGCCGCCGGCCTCCGTCTCCAGCAGGCCGGGGTCCCCTCCTCGGCCGGGGTCCCCCCCGAGGGCCCGGGTGCTCCCAGCAGAGGGCGAAGGCAGTGGCTTGAGCCTGATGCTTTTCCTGCGGGTGTCCTTGTCGCTGTCATCCTCCTCGTCCATGATCGACGCCTTGGGTCCGATCTGCTGGGGCAGGCTGTAGAGCCTCTTGCGCATGGAGGGGGGCAGCTTGTCCATGGCCGCTGCTGCTGCTGCTGCTCGGGGACAGGGAGAGGCCCCCCACTCTGCCCAGCGAGGGGAACCGGCACTGCCCCCAGGCCCCTACCCCCGGCTCACGGGGCACGGGGGACCAGAGACTGGCGTGTCATCTCCTTACCGGGCTGTGGCATCCACAGGCTCTGCATCAAAACACAGGCTCTGCATCCAAAAGGGAAGGGAAGGAGGGGAGGG
>VXBQ01016356.1:416760-486399 GCA_013400175.1 Phainopepla nitens
GGCGCTGCGGGCACCGGGCAGCGCCGGGCCCCGGGCCCGCCCCGCCTCAGCGGCCGCCGGGCCGCCGCCAGCTTATCAACAGCAGCCCCGTAAACATGACAAAGTAAATAAATAGGAGCGAGAATATTCCTTTTTCTCTCGGATGCGGGCGCTCCCTGCTCTGCCGGAGGTGTGGCTGCTGAGGGCAGGTTTGCCTGTGAAGGCACGGGGGGGTTTGTGGGAAGGGGCGAACCCAAATCTAAAGGAAAACCAGCGGTTCACCTTGAAAATCTCACGTGCATGCAAAGCAGGGGCTCGGGAGTGCCTGTGTTCCCTAGCAGAAGTTTGCCTGTCGGGAACACGCTGCCTTTGCCCCCGTGTGCAGCGTCCCGGAGGTTTGGAAGGACCCTTTTCCCCCGGCTGTCGGTACAATCGCTCTCCTGCGGGGTTGGATCTGGAGAAGTCACTGAAAAGCGAATAAATGAAAGGCAGCTGCATCTGGGGAGCTCCGGGGCTGGGCTGCGGGAGGCTGCGCTGGCAGGGCGGGCTGCCCGGGCTCTCTCCGCTGCGGGGGAACCCCAACTTCCCAGGGGGCTCCTGAGTCAGCACTGCCCGCGGAGCTGCTCCGGGAAACTGCTCCGGCTGGGATCCTGCTACCCCTCACTGCTGCCCACAGCGCACCTCCTCTAACGGAGGCCAAAGCGGTGCGGAAAAACGGCTACAATGAGGCATTTCCCCACCTTTTGATATTTGAGAGGGTTTTTCTGGAGAAAAAGAGGGAAAGAGGTGGCAATCAGCCCTGCCTGTGCTTCTTTAGGAATGGCTGCTTATTCTGCTTTAAAAGCTCCTAGATTGATAACGTGCTTCAAATCGTTCCTAGTGCCAAGCCTTTGGAACCAGTGGAGTGAAATTAAGAATCTGTTTGGCCATATGAGTGATTTTGGTGGATATTTTTGCAGAGATTCAGCATCTGAGGCTTTCTAGAATGTCTGCTGTTTCAGACATTGCAAATCCTACCTGCTCGGAGAAGGAAACCACGTGAACTGCGCAGGCAGGGAGGCTGAGCACAGGCAAGGAATGCCCACGGCAGGCAGGGAGGAAATCCCCACCTCACCTCTGTGCTTCTGCTGTCGGGAGCAGATATTCCCCTTTTCCCTTGCAGGAGCCACTGGCCAGAGGTGACAGTGCCATGCAGAGCAGCAGGATGTTCCTGCAGCTCCACGGCAAGGAAACGCTGCTCAGCAGTGACTTCAGCAAGCACACACACAGCACATGCTTCCTCATCTTTGTTTGCCTCTCCCTCGCTCTCTCCCGAATCCTTTCTCCCATGTGTTCTACCTGCTCCTCTTCTCCTCCCACCTCCTGGCACAGCCAGACTGCCTGTGACTCACTCCAAATACTCTACAGTGCAAATACCATTTAATATTATTATTTTCATCACAATTTCTAATAGAACGAGCTTTCCTGGGGAAATAAATTCCATTTTTTCCAATGCTCCTGTAGATTAGATAATGTGAACTAAGCCAGGGAGAGCACTAAAGGTCTTTTCCCTGTTTTTCTTCCCTCCTCCAGGCACTAGGGATGCTGAGGTGTAAGCACTTCTGTGCCTCAGCTGCAATCAACTGCCTTCCAAAAGGATGTGTTTTGATTAATGAGGTGCACAACATCTGAAATTGATGCAGCTCCTTAAGCGTAGTCCCTGGTGTTTGCAGGGAATGAGAGAGCATGGAAGGACGTGCTCAAGGAACCAGGCTGTTTGCCCTCTCTCACCAGAGGTGTTCTGGCTGGCACTGGGACAATGCCCCCCCATTCCTGGGCCTGGCTGGGATTGCTGGGCCTGATTTGGTGACAGGATCTGGCAGGAGCAGAACACCCCAGGGCACTCAGCAGCACAACTCTGCTCCATCCCTGGTGCAGCAGGACAGGAACGATGGGGAGCAGGGGCTGAGCCAGGCACACACTGCACCATTCCAGAGGGATGGATGTATCCCTGTGCCCGCGAGCCTGGCACTGCCCAGCCCCCATGGCCAGTCCCTGCCAACCACAGCTACCCTGACATCTCTGTGTAATGAACATGCATCTAAGGAAGCTCCTTGGGCTTGTGGAATCATCCAAGGTGCTAAATCCAGAAGGTGCCTCCTCGTGCACCTCTGTCTCCAAGTGTGGGTTCCTAAACACTTCTGAAAACTTGGCTCCAGCAGTGCCAGGTAACCAAACTCAGAGGAATTTCTCGACTCTTTAAAACGTAGTAACAGTTTTGTGTTGAGAGAACTTCAAGGTAATGGTATTTTACTTGAGAGCCTTCCAAGAACTAAGTGTAGAGAATGGGAATTATCCTTGTCTAATGGGATGAAACCACCATCAGAGATGGAATTTATTGCCAGCATTGTGGCAGTGCTTTCCATGGCAGCAAATGCACCTTTAAGGGCAGATTTTTAGAATATTTCACTATCTTGCACATCACTGGCTGCACAGTACATTCAAAGGGGGGATGGAGAAGTCACCTGGCTGGAAAAGGCAGAACTGGTTTTGAGGGAAATGATTTCCTTTTTAACGATATTTGTCAATACTGCTCCAAGGGACTTGGCATAGATACAAAGGGAATGGATTTAGTGGGGAGAATGCAGGTGAAGCAGCCAATGATTCGTTTGTTTCTTAAGGAACTTGCCAGCTCATATTTTTATATATTATATTTATATAATTTGATATATTTATATAAATATATATTTATACATACTTTAATAAATGTTTTATACCTACACGCACATATATATGGTATTTTGATCAAAATCCAGTGCTACACTGCAAATGTGAAAAATGCCATGCCAAATGAGCTCAGGACTATGAACAACAGACTGAGAGCAGCCATAAGAACTGCTACCCTGTGGCTCAGGGTACAGAAACAGCAGTGCTAGCTGGTCTTTTAGGCCCACTTTGCTTGGGGGAGAGTTCCCATCATCACCCTTGAGCCTCTGGATTCTCAGGTAAAAAAGGAGTCACTAAATGTGTGACAGGGCTTGGAAGAATGGGAGCAAGTCCTTTCAAAGCTGCCTATTGTTCCTAAGAGGCAGCAGGTAACTCATAATTGGCATTTGAAACTCATGAAATATTCAACACTACAAACCAGGGAAATTCTACCTTGGAGTTTTGGTGGGAGAGGCTGCACTCCGCTGCCTCTGCAGCTTCATAGCTCGGAGATAATGAAGAAATAATGGTGACAAATACACAAATCCTGGCTGGCCCTTGGCCCTGTTCATTACCCAGGTGTGCTGTCACACTGCTCTCACTGAAATTCAGCCTGGGCTTTGCTCCTGCTCTCCCTGCTCCTTACAGGAGCTGCAGAGTGGGGACTGAATACCCAGGCTGATTCAAGGCCCAGAGGGCACCAGGCTGGATAAAGGAAGCAGCTGAGCAATGGGAAGGGAGCTCCACGCCTGCATGCTGGGATGTGGGCAGGGGGACAGACAGGAGGATCCCCCAGAGCTGCTGTGAGGATGGAAGGAAGAGCTGCTGTGGGTTTTGAGGCAGAACAGTTCAAAGTCCATCAGTGGGAGCCCAGAGACACTGAACAGATCCCCAGCGATGGCCGAGTGCGGAGCCTGGCACGGGAGGAGCTGAGATAGGCACCAGGATGGAAAAGCTGCTACCAGGAAGTGCTTGGAAAGCAATAACAACTCCAGCTTCCAGGGGTAAATAAATCCAGAGCAAGCCCACTCTCTTCACCCTCGTAACCAAGATCAAAATGTGACTACTTGTCTAGGGTGTGAGAGGGTTGCTCGGAATGTGCTGACAACTAGCAAACAGCTTTGCCACCCGACTGCAAAAAGGACATCTTATCCAAAAATTCAGCCACGTTGGTGACTATGGAAAGAATTCCCAGGCTCTGCAGCAAATAAGCCCCCGAGATTTCCAGGATGTTTTGCAAAAACTGGTAATCCTCACTGGAGCAAGCAGCTGAAAATCCCAGCAAGGAACAGAGTGATTAGCATGAGCAACTTGCCACCCGACCTTTAATATTCCCCTTGGAGAATAGGAACCTTCCTAGGAATAGGAAAGCAGAGACAGGTAACCACGGATGGAGCTGTAAGGAAGAGAAATGACAGAGGAGCTCCTGAGATTAGAGCAGCTGCATGCTTTAGTAACAATTAGCTTACAAAGTTCCTGTCTCAACCTTACCAAGGAATTCTCCAATTTTCACAGAAATGCTCATTTTGAGCTCATATCTTTGGCTTAAACAAAATTTGCCTTCCAGATACATATTCCATCAAATTTGCATTTAAAAACTGAGCACTAGCTTATTTTTCTCCCCTGATCTGGAGTTATTCAGGAGAGGGTTCAGACAGCATGGAGAGGTTTGCTCCAACTGCATCAGCTCAATGCTTATCAAGAGTCCTTCTCAAAATAGTGCCTTTCAGCAGTGTTTAATGAGCTGCAGCCTCCCAGACAATAATGGATCCCTCTCTGGAGCCTGTCCTGCTGATGTATCTCCTGTCTACAGCCACTGTGCTATTTTGGATGGGCAGGCAGTGCTGGGTTGGATGGCAATGTGCTACTGCTTCCCACAACAGCCATGGCAGCCTCCAGCTTTGGCAAATCCTGACTCGGCTCTTGGTGAGCTGCATTCTGTCTGGGCTCATTTTAAACCTCTCTTTTTCCCCAGAAGTTAATCAAACTCAACATCACGTTTCCAACCCAAAGTTTTACAGCCATACCCCCGTCAGGCACTTGTACAGCTGTGATTTAGGAAATCATAATCCTCAGGGATGTATCTTAGCATTGCCTCCCTCCCTCCATTTGCTGAAGACCGGCAGAAAACTGAAAAATTTGAAATAGGAGACTAATTAGAAACAAGATGCTCTGCAAGTAAGATGGCCATAAAAGAAATTCCTTGTGAGTGGAGTCTCCCATGTCCAATGTGCAGGATTCAACACAAACCTTCTCTTCCTAACTCACAGCATAAGGATTCTCCTGTGTCTGCTCATTTATTGATGCTGGTGCCATGAGCAGCAGCTTTGAGCAGCAGATTCTCAGAGATCCCTCCCAACCTAAATTACCCTCTAATTCTATAATGCTGTGACTCAGGAGGAATTCTCTCTCTACTCCAGCCACCTACTTCCATAAATATGTAAGAAGATACTCACTTTGAGACAAATCTCTCTGTCAAATTTGTTTTAAATTATCAAACAGGTTGAGCTATTAGTAGAAGGGAACTTACACAATGATGGATACCAGGCATGACTCTGCAAGGTTCACATTTTCAGGCAGGCAGCAAGAAGTCAGGATTTGGGAGAACAGCCTCAAGGTATTTCCATTCTGACACAATATCCCTGGACTTGTGAAAACAGCCAAACTGCAAAAGCAAGCTTGGTCAGCACATCTGAAGGAGAAGAGCTTCAAGGAGATGCCTGTTGATCGCTGCCCCTCCCAGACACCCCACCACGGTGCCCACAGAGGGATTTTCAGCAGTTATCCCTTGCAGACACCCCACCATGGTGTCCACAGAGGGATTTTCAGCAGTTATCCCTTGCAGACACCCCACCACGGTGCCCACAGAGGGATTTTCAGCAGTTATCCCTTGCAGACACCCCTGCCATGGTACCCACAGAGGGATTTTCAGGAGTTACCCCTTGCAGACACCCCACCATGGTGCCCACAGAAGGATTTTCAGGAATTATCCTTCCCACTCTGTAACTTCAGTGGAGTAGAGCTTCACTGCCATGAAAACATGGCCAAGGGACACAGAGTATTTTTTCTGCCTGCATTTTGTTCTTACTGGCACAAGCACATCCTCTACAAACAAGCAAACAGGTTAGGCCAGCCTGTGTCCTCCGGACATCCCCATTATCCTGCAGGGAGAGGAGGATTTGTGCCACCACCACCTGTGGCTCAGCAGCAGTGTCAGCAGTGCCCAGCACCTCAGGAGCCAGGAGATAAGGAGAGCAAAGGGAAAAGGCTTCACTTGATAAGGCTGCTTAGGGGGCTTTGCTGTAGGACCTCGCTCTTGGATGGCACTGCCTCTAGCCCACTGAAACCAGAAGGGTCTCGTGGTTATCCTAAATCCCAGGTTGTTCCCTGCAGTTTGCTCCTGCCTGTGTCTGCACATGCACATTTGTGCTTGTGCTGATGAAGCTTTGCCTTCAAAAATGTCCAGTCTGGGCCTCTGTGTGTCATGTGTTGCTGTTGTTTAATTACAGGTGTTACAGAAAATCCTGCTGATGTCAAAAACCAGCAGAGAATATGGCAACAGAGGAAACAGTCTCCAAATGCCAGCTGAGAGCTGCTTCCTTTTTGCTTGTTTAGGTTCAGAGGAAGCTTTGGTGAGAGGAGTTGAGCAGGGAAAAGAAAAAGAAGGGGGGATCCAAAGCAGAGGAGGAGGGCAGAGCTCCATGACAACATGGGAAGAGGGCAGGGGAAGAATTGTCTGCACTGCATGATGAAGTTGTGCTGCAATGCCACTATTGAGGACAAGCTGAACTTCCATTATAACATGCTTTGTGGTCATTCTTCATCTCAGCTATTTAAGCTGACATTCTGAATACCTTATCTTTACCAAAAAGGGAATTTCCTTCTTTTGAAAGATAAAGCAAAACCTGCTGGCTTTAGAAACAAGAAAAGTTGTATGTGAAGAAGATGAAAAAAAAAAAGAGAAAACGTGGTTTTCCTTCTTCTTTTAATGGTAGTTTAGGAGGCAATGCATTACTCAAGTGGTTAATAATAAAATGAGATTTGGACTTCCTAATAAAAGAAGCTGCTGGTGCTGTTCACTTGGCAAAGACAAAATACCCAAGCAAAGCCAGGAGGGGGGAGGCAGAAGGTTCATTCCATGTTTCCTTACCTGTGCTTGCCCTTCCTGGATGCCCCTTGCCTTGTGCTAATTAATTCTATCCTGCAGGCACCTCCCTGGTTCTCAGGCCAAGGACAAACTAGGATTCCCTCCTCCCCAGTGCCATCCTGGTTAAACAATGCCAAATCCTGAGCTGCTCCTGGAGCTGAGCAGATGGAAGCAGAGTGCCCAGCCCTGCCCCCTGCATGTTCCCAGAGCCCACCCAGGGACTCCCCACAGACAGGCTCATTTTCACAGCCTGTGCTTTCATTTGTTTTCCACACTCTGCTGACCTTTGTGTGAGGGTTTAAACAAAGCTCTGCAGACCCTTGAGGCTGTTGCCTTGATAGTATCAGTTCATCACTGCAATAAATTTGGCTGTGTGGAAGGGAGCCTTGTGTGTGTTTTTGTGCGGGGGAGGGATCCCCTCACCTGGCTCCTCTGCAGATCCTGAAGCTTTTTTTGGTGAAATCAATGAGGAAGTGCAGCTGTTACTGCCCAGTGCTGCTGAGTGCAGAGGCAGGGCAACACCCAGCAACTCTAGATGCTGCTTCCTGGGCTGTCTTCAGACAAGGCAGTGTCCCAAGTGAATTGCAGAGACATTCCTGGGAGCAGGACAGAAGACAGGCCTTCCTGATTTCCCCCCGAACCATTAGCTGACAGAATCATATTCCCTCCTGTGCTCTCCAACTGCCTGATGGTGTCTTAAATCTTCTGTTCAATGGAGCAGCTTCACTGAGATGCTTCCTGTGGGAGACCAGGCAAACAGGGAAGGGGCATTTGCTTCACCAGCTGCAATTTAGGAGAATGAAAACACTTTTGTTTTTCACGTTTTTTTTAGAAAAAAAAACTTGAATCTTTCTGGCAAAGTTCTGGATGATGCGACAGCACACGTGGCTGATCTGTGGTGGGACGATGGGGAGCAGCAACTTGTGGTTACCTGATTTTGGCAGCATTTCCCTCATGGCTCAGCTGCTCCCTGCTTGGCACAGGCTGGCCATGGTCCCCAGAGAGCCAGCAGTGCACACAGAGGTTCAGTGTCCCACTGTGGCTGGCCCCTAGGACCTACACACTGCACCTGCACCCTTCTCTGGGGCTGGGTAAAACCCTGCCCCGAGGTGGCACAGGCCACGTGTCCACGCAGTTTCCCAGGTTATCTGTGCTCCCACAGTGTCTGGCACAAAACATTGATTTCTGTGGCTCTGTTCACATCCACAGGTACAGAGGAGCTGAGTAAAGCACAGCCAGACACTGCCACCATCTCCTCCTGCTCCCACGAAGAGATGCCAGGCTGAAGAGCACTCTGGAGTGGGGACATCCCAGGGCACACTCCAGCCCAGAGGAAGCACCTCAGGTTAAACATCAACAAAGCCACCACTGTCCCTTTCAGAGCAACTTCGTGTCACAGCAGACACTTGACAAGCTGTGATCAAAGTCTGTTCCTAGTATAATTGTGTATGTTATTAGCCACTTCTGGGCTTGTTAATTCTTTGGTTTTCACCTTTCTGCAAAACCTTTCGCAAATCCTCGTTTCAGTGAAGCAACAAACTTCCACTTCCTTGGATTTGCAGGCTTCACTTAACAGGATTAGGTGACAGGATTTCTCTAAAACGTGTGGTGCTGGAAAGACCTCGTTCATGAGTAATGGGGGAAAAGTTCAAGTGTGTTGTTGCTTCTATAAACTCAAACTTCTCAGGAGGGGAAAGGGTTCAGAGCAGGTGTTTGCCCTTGCAGTACTAGGGAATGCTTAACACTTCCTAGCAGGGACAAGACTGGACTGGCATGGACAGAGAATGATCCGGCCCTTCCCCTTGTCTGGAAGGGTCTCCAGGTGCAGAGGACCCTCAAAAAGGTGGTTAAACTCTACCCAGGACTTGTGGGAGCAGTTGTTTGCACCAAATTCAAGATGAAGATCCTGCTCAGTGGAAAAGAACTGAAGACAGACTTTAATAGAAAAGATCCTGGGAGCGTAATCTTTTCTGGTTAAGCAAAAGGAAGTGTAAGCAATTATTTGATAATCATCTCTAAGTACCCACATGGAGAGGTGGAGACCTGAACACAGAGGCCTCCTCACACCAGCAGATGGAGTTGCAAAAGAGACGCTGCCTGGAAGCTCCACGCCTCCAGGCCAGAATTAAGTTAATAATTTTTCATGTTGAGGGCAACTAACCTCTAGATTGACACGATGAAGTTCTCGTAGATTCTCTGTCACAGGAAATTTTAAGAAGAAGATTAGATTTTTTTCATAAAAGGTTGGCCTTAGCTCAATCCCAGATACTAGATTTGAATCTGCAATCAATTTGGGTTTGTCCCAGCTCATGTCGCAAAGGAAGCCAGAGTAAATGTTAATAATGTTCCTTTCTATATTAAATCCTGGAAAATGGAAAGGCAAATGAATGGGAATAGTGACTAGAATGCTCACACCCTTTTCTGAGTCACTTGTGAATATGCTCTACTGCTTACATCCAGCACAAATCCCTAAGGAGCTCCTCTGGCACTACTGAGGGCTCGATCATTCACTTTTACCATCCCTTTCTTTTGTCTACCCATGTTAGGACCTTCCTTTGCCCTTTCAGGTTGCTTAGTTTTCTCAAAAAATGGATTTGCCAAAGCCTTTTGAAAATTCCAATGGACAGTATAAATCACATCTTGTCATTCCATTTATTGGTGACTCTTCCACTCATTGTAAACTCTCAGGATTCCTTTTGACCCTTCCCAAGTGGACCGAGGTAGATCCTTTTTATCCAAGCTCCTGTCCTGGAGGAGGTTTGTGGTGCTCAGAATTCAGGATTCTGGGTTTGGGATCTGTTTGACCACTCTTTGGGTCTGCTTCAAAGGAAAACTCCCAATGAATTCTTGGGGATTGTGTCTTTACTTTTTGGAAGTATCTTGCTGGGAGCATGGCAGTGTGACTGGATGGTGAATCCGAACTGAAACCCACAAACAGTAAATTCTGTTGGTGCAAAATGTCTGTTTTCCTGAAGAAACTGAGAGCAAAATAATGAGATTTCCCAGCCTGGGTGATTATATTGCATGGATTTCCAAGTGCAGTGAAGTCAGCTTCAGCCTTCATGTTTTATTAATGCCTCGTAGCTCAGTAAAATGAGTAATAAACTGGCACTTTGGAGAACTGATGGAGCCATTCCCAAGGCTGGATGACAAGTAACTATACATTTACTGAGTTCCCTCCAGCAGTTTTGCAGGATACATACAAAGAAAACCAAGGAGCCACCAAAATAACCACTTTGCACCAAAGGTGCTGCTTAGAGTAGGTGCAAAAATTCAATTCAGCACCCTGTGTTTGGTTTCTGTGTAGGGACACTGAGGCAGGATGGTTACCTTGGCCAGATTGCCACAATGTTGGACTCAGGATTAAAAACCTGCAACAGTCTTGCTGTCATTTTCAAATTATTCCTCACCATTCTGTAGCAAAAATCCCAAATAATTTGAGGGGTTCCTTCCTCATAAATCCACTCTTCTATTATAATTCCTCTTTATAAAGGGACCAAGGAGAGAGGATCTGAAATAGGAGAAAGCAGACAGAAGTGCTCTTAGATCTGTGTTTTCCTCCAGTAAGAACAGGAAATTCACAGATATTATCACTCCCATGTGTACTCCTGGGACAATTTTCCTCTCTACTAAAAATTAAACCAGGGAAACCATATGCCCTGCTTAAATTTTCTAAGCAAGGCTCATTTGTAGTGTGTCAAGCTGCCAGCCTTTGTGACTGTTCACTGAAGCAAGTTTTATTGCTACAGGAGGTGAAATAAGGAAGCTGCTCACTAGAGAGAATCTAAAAGATGACACCAAGGCCTCTCAGCAAAGCAGTGGTAGGAACTAAAATGCAGGATTTCCTAATTCCTTGTGCCATAATCAGCCCACTGGAACAAGCTATTCCTCTCCACTTGTGCTTGTTCAATGCTGCCTCTTAAAACCAGAATCCAGCTGTTGGCACTGAGCTGAAAGCAGCTTTTGTTAAGCATTCCCCTAAATGCATTCCAAGGCAGGTTTGTTTGCACTAAACCTGATGAGCCAGCTGCCACTGGAAGGAGTCACTTCCATCCCCAGCTGACAGCAATGTCCTGAGGAGGTGTCCCTGGCCAGGCTGCAGTTCCATGGCTTGACAGCCTCACGTTTTTCTGTGGTGGGAAAGGAAAGGGATAACAGTGCAGCACACAGGAACTGGCACTGCATTATTCAGGGGACCTCCTGCACCTTCCATCCTGTTGCTGCAGATTCCATGCACTGGCCAGCAGATCATCAGGAACTGGAAGTTTTCATAAGGCAAATGGAGCAAGTGGGATTAACCAAAAAAAAAAAAAAAAGAGACAAGGATTGTAGTCAGAAAAGGAGAAGGCCCTGCTGTTCTAAGGTTGTTCTGCATTTCAGGTCAATAACAACGGACCTCCAGGCAGAGTCAGCCAAGGGCTCTGAGCCTCCAGCAGGTCTCTGCCCCATCCACCGGTGTGCCCCATGAGCCTGAGGTAGGGAAATGGGGATCCTCCCAGCCTGGGGAGCCTCTGGAGAACTGAAACTCACTGCAGTCCGTGGGAATCATTATGCTGGGAGACAGTCCTTCTGTTCCTGCCCTTGGCAGAGGTCAGTCTGGAAATGCTGGAGGTGAGCATGTGCTTCCCAGAAGGAATGGCAGCACATGCATGCCATGGATTTATGCTTGCAATTCAATAAGTCTGCCTGCTTGAATCCAACCCTAATTGTAGTGTGTCTCACTGATGATTTAGAGCATTTGATTTACTGATCTGATTTTACTCTTCCTGCAATTTCACCTCTTTGAGCAGATCTTGCCAGCAGGTTTTCATTACCAAATAGGTGGGTTTTTTAAATAGCACAATTGCAAGTCATAATCATAAATATCAATCTTCATAACTCATCTAAGCACTCCATGTTCTTATAATGTCACAGTGTGTCAGGATTCTGCTGCAGAGATACAGCCCCATGCATGCAGCTGCCAGCCTCTCATTCTTTTATTGATTCTGTCTTAGTTGCTGTAATTGAGTTTTTATACTTACCTTGCTCTTCAGTGTATAAATGCCCATCAGAGACAGGAAAAGAGACAGCCCAGGGAGTTCCACGCCTCAGCTCCTCTCAGCAGAAGAGGGTGCTGTGCAACTCTGATTAAAATGGATACTTCAGCCACTGAGGATTGCCTGTCCAGGTATCAAACCGTGTTACTCACACGTCAGCAGATGACTAGGAAAAAGTTTATATCCCTTATTTTCCACTGGATAGGATGAAGAAGAGAATAATCTGCAATTTTACAGCACTGACTCATCTGTTCTGAGTTGCCTGTGTTAAAGCAAGCCTTAAAGGGAACTTTTTGTTTAGTTTATAATCCGGAACACGCCAATGTTCTGAAATGTTCGCATGTTTAAAATCCAGATTCACTTCTCGTTTAGTTTGGACTCAACTCTATTTATAGGTGTGTTTGCAGGTGTGAGTTAGGGACTGTGTCCTCAGCTGCCAGACAGCCAAGGAGTCTCTCTGCTATTACCACTTTTACTGCAATTGAACAGAGCGTTACCCACCCCAGCATGAAAGGCAGGGAGCTGGGCAAGGACTTTACTCTTCTTTGAAAGCTTCAAGAGTGCAGCACAACGGTTACTCTGACACTCTAAGGAAACACTATCCATACAGATATATACTGCACAGAACTATTCCAACTTGGAATTGGGAACCATTTCTGGGGCTGTGCAGCAACAATGAGGTGTGAATGTGTGAGCTGGCCGGGAAGAGGCAGAACATTTTTGGCCTTTTTGTGGTTCTACCACTAGAGAGCAGGAGAAGGTTCTCCGGGGTGAATGTGGAGCATGAGAGAACAGCCTGCATCCAGAGTTACAACAGGTGGAAGTTCTGACAGCAGTACACCACCCTGTGTGCCACTAGGACAAGCTAATTCTTTGGTTTTTCTAGCCTAGATGCCACTCAAGGAGCAGAGTATTCACCATTAAGGGTTTGCACTCTGCCAAAATGTACCCAAAATGAAGGACACTACATTCATGTGCCTTGTGGTCAGTGGTAATTATCCCGTAGGTATTTTTGCATCATTAGGAGAGACATCTCTCTGAACAATGAAAACTGTCTCTGTGGTTTCAGCTTTCCAGTTTTTCCCGATGTTTTAGAAAATATAGGGTGAAACTACAGCTGAAACTACAACTTTACCAGCTGGAAGGTGCTGAAAATAGTCTTCACCCTCCAGTTCTGCTCTCCCTTCCCTTTTCTTTGCATTCTCAAAATTTTCACAAACATTTCTATTTCCTAATCCAGAAAATGTACGGAGTTTTTTTGTTTTGCTTCCTTAGTTGCCCAACAGATTAGAAGAGTCCCTCAGTTTTTAAAGCCCCTGCTGAGAGCCAGAGGCAATGAAAGCAGCAGAGTGCAGAAGGTGGCTGGGGAAATGCAGCAGTAATCTTTGGCTCAGGTTCACTGTGACACCACACAGAATAGCAAGGTGAGGCAGAGAGGCCAGGAAGGGACTCCTTGCCAGGAAAGCTGCTGGGATGTTTTGAGAAAGAAGGGCTGGAAGCCCTGCAGAACAGTGTCCTGGGCTCTGCCTAGGCAGTATCAGATGGTACCTTCAGGGGAGGCTCAGGACTCTGGTTTCAGCTGTACCCATAACTGCTGGGAAAAAGCACACAGCATCTGCCTTCATCTCACCAAGGGAGAAAGGACAAAGCAGTGAAGACACAATGAAGAGAGATCCCAAACAGAAACAATGGATGCAGAGTGTTTCCCAGTGCAGGGTCTGTGGGAGATTGTTCTGCCTACCAGTCACATGGTCCTGTAAAACCTCCTGGAAAAGGATGCTGCCAGCTCTTACCAGGAAGTCTTGCCTGGGCCTGGAGGTTATGGTTGGATGTTTGCATCCAGCAGCCCTCTCAAAGCCATGCCACTGGCACAGGAGTGACACTGATCCCTTCAGGGAGAATTCCTGGCATTTTACACTCCAAAGGAGCTTGTTCTGCTCTGTATTTTAGAGCACATGCACATGGAGGACAGGGGGACAAAGGCAGGCAGGTACCAAGTGGAGTTTCTTGGCTACTCTAAAGTCCATTCAAATTCCCTTCTGCTTTGTTCCTTCACAAAAGTAGCTTTTTCCACTGAAGTCATTCTCCCCACAGGTTGGATCAGGAGTGCTGAAACCCAAGCCAGCACTTGTCTCGAGGGTGATAACCAGCTAAGGTTCCACTTTCCATCCTGACTGACCTAGTTAAGACACAGGCATGGCCTGCAGGGCTGCAGAAACCCAAGGTGGCAGGCAGAGAGCACAGCCTCCCTTCCTACTGGTGGGGAAGAAGGTGCATTTGCTTGCACACTTCAGCTGCAAACTCCCTTAAGTGGACTGCTGCAATCAGGGAACAAATGATCTCCATTATGGTAATGTGGTTCAGACAAAAATCCTGTTCGAAGTTGTCACTAAGAAGCCACAGTTTCTTGGATTTAGAATGGACAGGTAGAACCCTCTGATCTGACCTCAGCTTGGTTTACAAATTTGTTTTAGACTCCTTTTCAGGTTAACTAAAGGGAATGCTTGGTAGAAATTAAAGATAGAAAATAACAAAGGAAATGAAGATCTGACATGGCTTTGAGAAAGGAAGATGTAGAGTAGGAATCTGTCCCTAAACAGCCTTAGTTGCCCATGTTGTAAAGTTAGAAGGGTGTTCATAGTTAGTACAGAAGGTTATGAGAAGGTTATGTCATCTGTCTTCAACTTCCTCAGGGGGAAACTCTGCCAGAACATACCTGGTTTGATGCTTAGAAAGTTCTTCTCCAACTTTCAGCCTAAATTTACTTGTGGTGCGCTCACAGCCGTGTACTCCTGTCCCAGTGTGTGCTAGCTCCCACACAGAACCATTAAATGGTTTGCACTGGGAGGGACCTTTTAAAGCCACCTCCTGCCATGGCAGGGACACCTTGCACCATCCCAGGCTGCTCCAAGCCCTGTCCAACCTGGCCTTGGGCACTTCCAGGGATGCAGGGGCAGCCACAGCTGCTCTGGGCACCCTGTGCCAGGGCCCCAGGCTGACCACACCCCACACCCCAGCTCGGTGTCTGGCAAACCTGCTGGGGTTCACAGGATGCCACTGTCCCTATCACTGACAGAGATGTTCAACAGCACCAATCCCAGTCTGACCCCTGAGGACACCACTGGTGCCACTGACCACAACTCCTTGGGGGTGACCACCCAGCCAACTCTTTACCCACCCTCTGGTTCACCCATGAAATCCATGTCTCTCCAGTTCAGAGACTGGGATCGTGCAGGACAGTGTCTGATGCTTTGCACAAGTCCAGGCAGATGATTCAGTTGTCCTTCCCTCACCCCTCAACGCTATAACCCTGCCACAGAATGGCACCAAATTTTGTCAGGCAGGATTTGCCCCTAGTGAAGCCATGCTGGCTGTCACAAATCATCTCCTCATTTTGCATCTGCCATAGCACAGATCTGCTCCATCTTGCTGGGTCCTGCCTGTAGCTCCCCAGACATTCCTTATTTCCCTGTTTAAAAATACATGTATTACATTACTGAAATTCTCTTGCTGCCAGCCTTGTCTTTAGCAGATTGAGTGGGATTTAGTCCTGCTGCAATTCTAATAACTTACTGAGGGGTTATCACTCTGCTCTAATTTTATTTGTTCTGTTATGATGGGCTTCATTAGAGTGATTGAGAGAATCTAAACCCAGCTAAACTCAGCCCCTGCTGTTTAGGCACTGCACAAAGAAAGTCTCCAAGCTGCTGTCTCAGAGGGCTGATGTTCTAGATGAAGGGTCAGGGAGCAAAGAGAGGCCAAGGGTGGGAAGGTGCTTCAGTTGTGCTCACAGTCACTCAGTGGTGAAGGCAGGTGTAGGGTAGGGCGTCCTGAGCACCAAGCCAGGTCAGTGTACCCACCCTGAGTCTCTGCTGTGACACGCTGAGATGTCAACTCATGTTCCATTTCCACAGCTTCCCCCTGTCACCTCCTTTGTAACAGATCACACCTGAACCAGCTACAGCTCCTTCACCCAGTGCAGCGTGCAGCGTGTGTGGAGCATTTGCAGCTGCCCAGCTCGGGTGTGCCTGCACAGAGCAGGCTGGAAGTGCTGCTGCTCAGGTTGCCAGGGGCAGCTCTGAGCACACATTCGAGATAGGGGCCATTCTCCAGGCCTGTGGGGCTGGGGTGTGAGGGCAAAGGTTGGTGCAGAAAATAGCAACCTGAGTTCCTGTCTTGTGTTCTCAGCTCTGGCTGTGACTCATTACCTGAATGCTGTTTAAACTGCTGTGCCTCAGGGGACTCCTACCAGCACCTCTCTCCATCCCCATAAATAAGCCCACCATTCTTCTTGAGCATCCTGAATTTAAGGCCAATAGCTTCCCCACATCCTATGTACTATATGTGACCCTGGGAAACACCTGGGGCCTTAGGAGAAACTGGTTGTAAGTTTTCACTGAAATATGTCAGCAAAAGGGAAGAGAAAGCAAAGGAATTCTGAGGGAGAATCTGCAGTGGCACTGCATTAAGGAAGAAGGAAACAGTAAAATATCTTCTTTGCCACTGTGGTGAAATTGCACCTATAACGTGGTGTTCTGTGATGGGCTCCTTATTGACAGAGTTTGTAGGCAGTTCAAAAAAAATGACACAAGTGATGAATGAGCTGAAAGGACTGACTGGTGAAGAAAGATTAAATTAATACAATTAAACATGTACAGCTTGGCTCAGCAATGGCTGAGGGTCCTGAAAACCACCTGCCAATAGCTGAAGGGTCTGAATACAGGAAGGGCCATCCAGTTTGGAATTTCCTTCCATAAACCCCAGTTTTATAGAGTGCTGTCATGAGAAGGGAAAGGGAATGGAGTAAGGGCAGCAGGGCTAAAGCCCAGCAGTCTCCTGCCAGTGATGTACTGATGCTACATGAACCGTGCAACTGAGGAGACACGTCCAAGACTTGTGGAAATAAAAGTCCAGAGCAAAATGCTGAAACAGCTCTGACATCCAGAACTGGAACACTGGAAGGGAAAATGCTCTGAAGCCAGTGTAGAAGTAACTTCACCTGCACCAAGCTCCTGGACAAGTGTTTTGAGTGCTGAGGTGTGAAGAGGCACCAGGAGAAAGGAGGCAGCAGCCCCTTGTGAACCCAGGCAGTGTCACCTAACGAAGGTGTTGGCATCTGTGCACACACGGAGGGACAGCAGCCCTCTGGGGCAGAGCTCGTGGTGGCACTGAGGAGAAGGATGTCCAGGAGAGGACACCTGAATGAGTCCCACTGTGCTGAGTTTCCATGAGCCTGTCCCTGAATGCAGCCGAGGAGCAGAGTCAAAACAGAGGGAGGCAACTTCTCTACAAGTGCAGCTTTCAGCCTCACCCCTCAGCTTTCTTTTGCACCCGTATTTTCAGTCTCAGAGCAAACTGAAACTGGTCCAACACTTGCTAATTGCCTGGTATCCCACAGAGCTCTCACAAAACCAGGGACTAATCAGAGACCCAAGCAGGGGAGTGTGTCTGTGAAGCACAGCTACACCTGTGAAGTTCCTGCAGGCAGCCTTCCTAACTCTGCTAGAAAGCACAGTGTTGCCCTAATGCAGGAAACAATTTCACCTTATATCTGTAAAATAGGGAGCATTACAATCCCTGACTTCCCCACTATATTATGAACTTGATAATCTATTTGCAAAAAACCCCAGAACGCTCTGGATGAAAGAGCAAAGGGCTGATGCTTGTCTGGGCTTCCTGGACATTACCAGCTCTGCAGACAATCAGCATTATGTTATGGACAAAGGGTAAAAAACAATTTTCCTTCCTACAAATTATCCTGCTGCCACTAACAGATACCTCCCAAACCAAGAACAATCAGCCCAGTTATTCCCAAATCCAGCTACTTATTCTTAGGTAGTAAAGGTCTATATCCAGTCATCCTGTACAACCTGTAGACACCCCAGAAGAAACAACGGCCCAAGGGTAAGGGAACAACTTTTCCCCCAGAATCTCCTCAGACAGTCCTTTCCAGCAGATCTGATCTGCAAGCTGCTGGAAGATCAGCTCAGAGTAGCTTTGGAAATTACAAAGTATTGAGTGCACACCTTGGAGAAAAAGCAACACAGATAAGATCGGGATATCAGTTTCAGCTAAAACGCTGGGACTGTGCTTGAAAGAAATCAAATGCTTTCAAATTACCGAGCTTATCTCTTTGCCTTGTGTTTTTCCTGTGCCTTGAAGACGTCTGTGCTCAAAGCTTCTCCCTTTCTCTGGACAATGGGGGATGGAAAGGAGCCTTTTCAGTGTGTCAGGTCAATAGTCCAAAGACTGAGAAGGATTTGTGCTATAGATAGTAACAGCATCAAAGAGGCCATTACATCTTCAGCACCAGTAATCCCCATTTTAAAAACTCCATTATCTGACTGGTTCTTCATCTCCTTGTCACGTAATCCTTGTTGTTGTGGTAACTCAGGAACGAGAGCTGGGAGCTTAACAGAGACAATGATGGAATTGCCTGTCCTGGATTTAGTCAGGATGGGTATGGGCAAGACAGAAAGAAATCAGGTAGTAATGGAGGGTTCAGAGATGATAACTGAGCCAGGAATACAGTCTGCGAAGGTGCTGCTGCAATTCTGAAATACTTACCAGACTTTCTTGGGGACTGACCTTTTTTCTGATTTCCATGAATCATTCAAGATCAAATCCCTGACTCTATTTTTTAGAAAACCATTCAGTGAAAGTCATAAATAGTGAACAGGTCTGTTCTCTGGATCAGAGATTGCTGAATTTCTACAGAAATCAATGTCTGCTCCTGGGATGATGGAAAATGGGTTCTTTTATTAACCGGAACAGCAATTATTTGTTAATATTTATATCCTCTTCTAGAAAATTAGATGTCTTGGGAGAACAAAAAGATGCAGCACCTCTCTGCTCCTGAGCTGCCAGCTGTAGTTCAGTTCAAACTGGTACAAAACTCAATGTGCTGACCTCCACAGGAGTGTTTGGCTTCCTTTGGAGGACATGAGCTGTAACTCAGGCAGCTGCCTTCTCTTTGATCACTGAACTGAAGGCAGAAGTGGGATTCATTTCCCATCAAAACAAAAAAGGAAGCCCAATAGGTTTGTAAACTCGTTGTGGCTTAGCTGGGGAAGAATCCCATGCTTTCAAAGACACTTCTTCAGTAACCAAAAATGAGTCACAAAGAAGAGGCTGAGAATCAGAGGGATCATCTCTCTGATCTGGAAGGGTCCATAAGGTGCAAGAAAGACCATGCTGCCAAGTGCATCTATATCCCAAATGCAACCTCTCCACACCAGAGCCCTCACCAGCCCAGGAAAAAACAGGTTTCTTCAGAATTACTGAGAGATTATCGCAAAGCTCTCTTCCTAAGGACCTGCTAAAATAGGGAGCACAAAGAAGAACAGTAATGGCACTAAACATTGCCAAATCATCTTTAACTCTCAGGAATCTGATGCAAAGTCTGTTTTAAAACAGCTTTTGTAGAGACAATGCCTCAGGCAGCCCCAAGGCACAGGACCCATGACTAAACAGTACCAAATGACAAAATGTGGCTTTTCCCTTAACAAGCAACCTCTGCAGTGCTTCTCCTGTGTGGGACTGAAAGGGCTCAGCACACATCTGGAACACCCCATTGAAATATGGACTTTTGGGAGCAGTCTAATATTTAGCCTTAAACTGGAGCAAAGTATCTTGTGGAGCAGATACAAACTGCCATGTCTAAAAGGATAGCTCAGGAGCTGTCCATGGAAGAGCCTGTAAAGTAAGAACATGCTGAAACTGGTTAGGAAATAAGGCAGCTACTGGGTTGCCTCAAAATTAAACAGTTGAGAATTAAGGAAGAAAAGATATCCCCATGTCAAGCTGCTGCATGTGTGAAGGAGGGTAGGAACAACATGTTTCCTTTAGAAAAGGCTCTCAGTCTTTGGTCAGTAAATCAGATGTGCTGGGGATGGATGCAAATTCCCCAGTGCTGCTTAATGAATGGCAGCTGGCACACATCAAGGGCTGGAGAGATATGATAGCTGGAATCTCCTGCCTGGCGCTGAGGGAGGGGGCAGCATCATCCTTCACTGCCTCCCCTGTCACCACAGCAAAGGTGTGACATCTCTTTCTGGCTGCAGTGCTCGGACACCAAGCAGCCTCAACAGGACTGATTGATTACTGCGTGCTCTTCATTTATTCATTGCTGTGAATTTGCAGGAAACAGCAGTAAAAGAAATGGGAAGATAAACCTGGATTTAAAATTGCCTTGGTGGGATGCTTTAGCAAACAAGAGAACTGCTTTCCCATAAATTGCTTGTGATGGTCAGGCTGTGATTGGCTTTAGGAGATCCATGTCACTGGAATGAAGGGAACAGCAGCCTGGCATTCCCAGTGCCAGGCAGGCTGCAGGAGGAGTCAGGGAAGGGAGCACTCAGCTTTGAATGACAGATCTCTCTTCAAGCTGATCCTCAGTTCTGCACCCAGTCCTGCCCTGAGCTCTGCTGTTTCCATGTTTGTTCCTGAGCTCTCTTTCCTCACCTCTAATGGTCACTAGCCCTGTCCTGCTTTCCCAGCTGAGGTGCTGTGGGGCTGTGCCCCACTGGGGAGGATGCTGCCCTGCCTGTGCCTGGGCTCCCTCAGCTGCTGACCTGCCCTTCCCTGTGGAACAGCCCTGCTTGTCCTGCTCCTTCAGCAAGTCCACCCTTAGTGAGGGCAAGGGGTGTGGGATGCTTGGGGGTGGAATGGAAGAAACAATTCTTCCATGATCACCTCCTCTTTTGTAGTTCTCTCCTTTTGCATACATTCATCATGGAATTCACTGCCAGCAACAAAATGCTCTCAGGACTAACTAGGGTGGGGGATATGCTAAGGAGTGTTTCATTAATTTGGAACGGGGTTCACAAGAAGCCACTGGAGAATGGCAGCGGCAACCAGAGCCTCAAGAACAAAGGCATCTCACACTGTTCCACCTGCAGAGAGGCAGAAAGCAACGTCTGCACCTGATGACTGCACTGAGAGCACTAAATGATTTCAGGTCTGCTCCCAGACTAAAACTGCCTTGCCTATTAGGAACTGAATGAGCCATGGAAAGCAAACTTTCTCCCTTTCTAGAGCAGTGCATGCAAGGGTAGGACAAGGTTTTCTGCTTGAATCATTTGATAAATATGCAAAAGTCTGGAATTCTTCAGGGCTGTTAAATATTTATCATTATGAAAACCATACATTTTCAGTGGGAGTGTAATTCAAAAAGAAGGCACAAGCTTTTGGGCAGGTGAGTAATCTGAAGGATGCATGCCTCAGTTTCCCAGATTAAGCTTTTCACAACATAAGCACAAACTACTTCCAATGGGATGTGCCCCTGTCTAAAGATATTAAAGCATGAGTGGATGCACTGAAGTATGCTTCTATTCCATAGATGGATTTGCCTTCATGTCCTATTCAATTTAAAGTAATGAAATTATAAAATCTCAGTACAACAAAATGAAGAAAATGCTGCTCATGCTGCAGAGCTCACAGCAAATTGTGCTCATGTCTCACTCAAGCATGTGAATTGCAATGATGCTCATTTCCCAGCAGTCTGCCTCCTAGGGAACTTAATAGACTTCTTCTTGCCCTTCTTCAAGAAGACGATTTTAATATCCCAAACTTGCAAATAGGGTTACATGCAATTCCATTACTCCCCCAAGGTTACACTATCTCGGCTTCCAATCCAAGCACTAGACAGCTACTAAGCAAAGTAAATTTCAAGGGTAGCTCCCATACCGGGGAAGATGTCCAGGAACAAACCTGCCTTAAAGCCAGAGCAGATCTATCTGTGAGGATGATTTGTCACACTCAGGGGCCCTTTGCCTGCCTTGCTCATAAGTTTATCCAGAGAAAACGAAGGTCAGGATTCGTGCACTGAACTCTGGGCGCTTCCAGCTTCTAGAACTGTTGGATGGACAATAGAGCCTGGATCAAACTTCAGCTGTTCAAACACCCTCATACCCCACTGAAAACACGGAGTCCCCGGCGCAGGAGTGCCCGGAGCTCCGGAGCAGGGATTACACCGATGGGACTGTGGCCCTCGGGGCACTCAGCTCATCAGCACAGTTAGAAATAAAGGACTTTTCCCTTTTCCCGGCAGTTCAGAAGGGCATTCACTCTGAGCATCTCTCTGCTGCCAGTGGCAGCACTTTACAGCAGAGGGACCCCGCGGCCCCGCTGCTCTGCCGGCTCCTTGGGTCGCCTCCCGCAGGAACGCGGCGAGCTCGGAACTGGGGCAGGGACTGACACGGAAAGAGCCTTTCGAGCTCACTCACCCAACACCCATTAAACAGCAGCAAGACACGCACGTCTGTCCAAAGGCTCTCTGCATGCATTGTGACAGGTTTTTGAGAGGGAGATGGATGGATGAGACCAGTGAATAAGTGGGACAGTGGGAATGCTTAAAAAATAGCATCCCTCCCACTAACAGATCCTCTGCTCTGTACCTGAAGGGGAAACGGCCTGTTTGCTGAACCTTGTTGTTGTTGTTGCTACTACACAGAGCTCTGAAAATAGATCAGTAAACAGCTCTGGGGGAAAAGGTATAATTGATGGTGTCTTGGACAGAGGCACCCTGTTGATAATCAGACTGTGATAAAAAGGCATTTTCTACACCATGTATTTTCACTTTTTTTCCCCACCAAAGTGACGCTTTTGAGGTTCTTTTGAGTTTGTCTGAGGTATGTGTTAGCCATAAAGTAGGTGAGATAGTTCCACCCAGCCCTGACATTATTTTGTACAACCCCTGGTATACATTTCCTTTTGTGCTCCTTTACTACCAAATGCTGATTTCTCTAACCTGGTCTTTTAGCTCAAGCTGAACTTAGTATTGGTGGTACAATGTTTTATCTTTTAATGTTTTGTCAAAACCAAGATGGGGATATGGAAGCAGAACTCTCAAAGAGTCTAAAGTGTGATGTTCATTACACAGCGAACACATGAAAGACATAAAACCTTTTAAATAATGTCTGCTTAACAATTCACTCAATGTTTTTCCACATCTACAACTGTTATCTGTAACCACCACTCCCCAAAATAATAACATGAATCTGTGATGTTTGCCTTGAACTCTCAATTTGGAAGATGCTGCATTCAAGAAGAATACTTTGAGAATCAAAAGAAAGAAAAAAATTGGGATGTAACTATGTTGTTGGAAGTGTATTTAAACTGCCACAGCCAACAAGCTCAGCCAGAGAGGCAAAATTAAAATACCTCAGATTTCTCCAGTTGCTTATATGGGAGAAATGATCAGGCATCCTCTCCAGATGGCACAGGCAACCACAGCACGTGGATCAATGAATTCTTCAAAATCTGATTTAATGTAAGATATTCTGGAGTATCTGTACTGATGACACGGGGATGGATTCCTGGCTGTTTGCTCAGTGAGCCTGAGAGCAGAGCTAAGCCATGAACCCAAAGCTGAGCACGCTTTGGAAAAGGAGCTTCACACAAATGGCTCTCACCACTGCTGAGAGCAGGAAAAGAACCCCATCCAACTGCAGATTCCACAATGACATTCATATAGCAAAAGCACTGATTAATTAAGCTGTAAAGCTTCCACCTCCAGACCTCAGAGGCAGAAGGAATGATATAACCAATTAATATACAAAAGCAGAAATAAATAGAACAGGCAGCTGCCTGGAATCCCATTAAATTCTAAAATAAGCACAACGCTGAAAATAACATTTAATTTTATGAACTTTCTACTTGGAAAAAATCTTACTTGATTAGTAAGACCTATCCAAGTAAAAGGATTATTCTAGGATTTCACACTAACAACAACAAAATAACATAATTTAGTTGATTTATGCATTTACAGGGTTTAATTAGTGGCTACTGAATAATTAGTGACCTGTAGGTTATCTCCAGCACTTATGTATATGAAATATTAAGAAGTACTTGAAATTCCAAATCCCCCCAGCCTAATTCTTGACTACTGGGGGACAGAAAACTTTCTGAACTAGTTCCTTTCCAATGGCCCTATGCACTGAGGGCTTTTATGTGTATTAACAATTAATAGTACTTAATCTTAGTATCATTCTTCTACTAACCATGAGACTTCTACTAGCATCCAGTATCTTAATGGCTATTCTCCTAAGGTGCTTGATGCTCCCAGGAAGCTGCAACAGGGACTCAGGGTGCTGATCAATAAATTCTCAGACCTACCACATACCTGAAACTTCTTATGAAAACAAAATGTACAGGATCTCTTGATCCTTCACAGAATCCTCTTTATGTTCCAGTTAGAAGGTGTCCAATCTATGCATGAGATGGCAGAAATAATCAATTTGTTTTTCTTACTTAAGACTTGTGCTCTGTCAAGCACCTTTTGTATTATGACCACCATAAGCTGCTTCCAAGAGAATGAGATGGAGATTCCAAGGGAATAAAGCAGGCAATCAGAAGGGTCCTGCAGTGACACAATCCTGCTGCAGGACCCTGTGCTGGTGTCCCTGGTTCTCTCGTGGCACCAGGACAGTGTCCCATGGCATCCCTGGCTGTCCCTGCCTTCCCCAAGGACACACTGCTCCTCCACCACAATAGCCTTGCCAGAACAGGAATAAAAGAGAGAAGCCTTTGTGAGTCATGGCCAGAGCTTTCCAACAGTTGCTACAGGAGCATTTCAGAACTTCACAGAGAGGTAACAATTACTCTCCCTGGTTTTTAATAGCTGCAAATCTTTCCACTGCCTGCAGTGAGCTGAATGCACCACCAGCAAAGTCAGTGCTGCCGAGGGGAGCTGTGTCAGTGCAGCATTAATGTACACTTAAATCTTAGGGAATGCAGTGGGAATGCTACATCCATTACCTTGCACCAAAATGCCTTTCAGAGTGCTTGGAGTAGCATGAGTAATACCTGTCACTGGCCCTTACGTCCTCTCAGTAGGGGGAAAGCATGTGCAGGTCAGCTGGAGCCAGCTCCACCTCCCACATTTGGTGTCAGATGTCAGGATGTTGTGCACCTCGCACTCAGGCAGAAGGAGCCCAGACCTGTCAAGGTCCTTGGCTCCTTTCCAGAGGGTAACAGTGATGAATGCATTGCTCTAGAGTGGTTTGTTTCACCAGACCTGGGTGCCTGCAGTCAGGTCTAAGTCATTGACTCATCTCTCTCCACAGTCAATGCAGGCACAGCTCCACTGCTACTGAGATCACAGAGACTGAAGAGACTCAGGAAGGCTGCAGAGTTAATATTTTCCTTCAATAAGTAAGTCTTCAGATTGTTTTTACTGTGAAACGCACAAGTTTGCAAATGCTTCTCTGCAGCTTTTAATTACAAACACCCTGAGCTGGCTTTATGCAGCCTTGAGGTGGGTGTTCAGAATACAATGGGAGTGTGTTTGACATCTCTGTAATGGTTTTTCTCTGGGAATGGATGTGCCATTCACAAGGAAATCCTATTCAATAACCTTCTTGTGTCAGCACAGTCAGAATTAATCACGTCCTCCATTACACAGGGGAGAGGTTTCCATATCCCACAGGAATATGCTGCAGCCTGGGTAGAAATCCTCTCCCTGAGTTACTGATTGTTTTGACAAGCAGGGTCAAAGTGTGTCCCACAATTACCCCGGGTTCTGAGCAGCTGCAGTGCTGGTGAGTTGAGGTGTGTATATATATTTACATATGAGCAGTTCTGTACTTCAGCAGCAATGAAGTGCCTCGCAATCCTTGTTTTCTGGATCTGGCTGCACATCTGGAGCACACACAGCAGTTCCACCAAAAGCCCGAGACCAAACACACCAGCATTCCGCTGCCTTCCTCACCTTGCTACTGCTGCAGAGAAGTACTACAGAAGAAAACTCCTCCAGTCAGCTCCAACTGCTGGATAATACACTGCTCTGACAGCCCTCCCAACAGAAAGCTAAGTGGAAATCATTTTAAACTCAATGAATGCATGTTTTCAGAGGCAGGGTATGGACTACTGAGATTCTGACAGTGTTTCAAAGCAAGGAAAGGCTGTTGCAAATTGACTGAGCGGGATCAAAGTACCCAAGTACCCCCTTGCCCACAGTTTAACAAAAACTAGCACCTACACTGCAAACATTTGTGCAAGTAATACATGAGCCCAACACCTGCAGGTGCTCCTGCTTTCCTGGGATTGCACAGGGATTCTGTTTGGCACAGCTTCACCACTGGCTTCTTGCAGAACTAGAATATGGGGCAAAAATTACACTTCCCTATTCTCAAAACACAACAAGAACAAACAGAAAAACAGATTTCCAAGAAAATCTGTCATGGCAGAGTTGTTGTCAAAGTTGATTAGGGAAAAGGAACAAAAATTCCTTGGATCCAGCATGTAACACTGGTAAGAAAGCAGACAGAAATGTCCATCTGCACCCACAGAGAAACACACAGACAAAGTAATTCAAATTAACTTCCTGAGGATCCAGAGATAGGAAGGCTTTGCCAATTCCTTGTGGGAATGAAACAAAGATTGGCAAAGTGATAAATAAGGATTTATTTATCTGTTGGCACAATAGTGTTATTTAATATAGCAATATTCAAAGTCAAACATATAGAAAGAAAATACAGAAATATCTGAAGATTAGGGGATTGCTCCCTGACAGTGGGCTTGAGAACTTCCTGTGTGAGGTCATGGGGCTTCTGTGACCATGGGCTATAAGCAGATGGAGAGTGAGGAAGAAGCAGGAAGATCTGGGAAAAAGATGTCTTAATTAAGGGAAAAAAAAAACCCTCTGTAAAATGTTAGCCAAACCCTCATCCCTTCCATGCACAGCTCAGGCTTCAGCAGTGTACTCCAGGCCACAGGCAGCTGGGTGTGCTCACACTGCAGCTGTGACTGCCAGGCTGGACTCTGCCCACGCAGGTCACAGGTGTCCTTCATCCTTCTCTCCTCTTCCAGCTCAAGGACTGACTTGTTCAGGCTGCTCAGCTCTGCTGCTGAAAGCCAGGCCTGTGCTGGTTAAACCTGTGGGCTGGCTTTTCCCGCCTGGAAAAAGCAAACTGGCTCTTGCCAAGCCCCTGTTCCCAGTGCTGCTAACAATCAGTGGCTTGCGTGGCTCCAGACATATTCCTGCCTCGTGTGCCATGCTTTTGGCTAACAATATGTCAATTCAAGTTACAACTGCTCCGAGGAAAGAGCCTGAAAATAGAGGCCTTCCAGGTGGCTCAGCAGACGGATCATTTGCTATACATGGCAGAACAAGTTAGCCTTTTCAGACTGTGCTTTTAGAGTAAAAATACCCCAGTACCTTATGGCAGGAGTCAGTGCTAGCCTCAGACAAGAGGACCTCACTCAGGTGCCTGGCTGCAAGCAAACACTGGAGCCCTTCTCCCTCCTGCCATCTCCTCCAGGAACCTCCAGTGGGTTTGGCATCTGTGCACTGGAGAGAGGGATGTGTTGCTCTGCCACGGCCTGTACCTCCCCTCAGCTCACTGCTGTTTCCTGCCTTCCCTTCCAAGGGGGCCAGATAAGCATGGGCTTGGCCAGGCAGCAGCAACGTCCACCACACACACCCCCAGATGTTCCTCAGAACATGGACAGTGATTCCACCACCTTTCTCCAGCAGCCAGCAGGAAGAATCACTCCCACCCAACCCTAACCCAAAGCAGCTTTGAGACACTGCAGCTTTTTCCTTGAATTCCTGTTAGCCTCACATCTTCCTGCTTCAAGCCTAGCAGCTGCCACTTGCATGAAACCCTGCAGGAAGAGCTGTCCCTGGCCACAGCAAGGCCTAACAGACAAACTGCTCCATCTATCCTACTCTGCAGGCCACCAGCCAGGGCTTTCCTGGATTCATGACTTCATTCAACAACTTCAACATCATCTTCAAATCAGGCTGCATGTTCCCAACAGAGTCCTGAATCCTCAGGAGCCTGCATCCTGAACTGTACTCTTCCTTAGTGCAGTCCTTTTTTCCTGAAGCTCTGAACTCTGGGGTATGAATAAAAGCAGTGACCAACAACAGCATCTTAGTGCAGAGGGAAGAGTCCAACTAAACTGCTCCTCTGAGAGCATCCACAAAATATCTCAATACAATTGTAAAAACAAACTGTGCTCTGGCACTGTGCAAAAGGAAGAAGAAAAATGAATATTCAACAGCCATGGATCTAACCAGACATAGCTCCTGTCTGTCTCCTAGCCAAATTTATAATTACTTTTGCTATTTCATCAAGTTTCAAGCAATGCACTTCAATGGAGGAAGGTAACGAGCACAATTCTGAAGTTAACATGGGTGTAATGGAATTTGTAAACTCTCATGTAAGAGAGGACATCAGCTGGAACCTGAGCACCCTGGCTCATTCCCTTTAACCAGTAATGACTTGCCAGTATCTTCACAGCTGCAGGGAGTGGTTTGCACTGCTTAGACAGAGGAACATTTTGTCCTCTCTATATTTAACTCCTTTTAGGATATTTCATTCTGCAATGTTCTTCTCACCCTTGCAATAATATATCCCTACACTTCAACAATAGTAAGAATCATGACCACTACTGCCACATGATCCAGATTAAGTTTTAAAGCTGCAACATTTGGTGAGGTCTTCAGTTCTTAGTGTCACACCATTAACTGATATTCTCACCTCTGTTGTTAAAAAAAGAGTTGTATTTCTAGCCCTCAGACTCACAAACTGGAGTTTAACACGTGGCTCTACTCAGGGATTACCAGCTGCAGAGGTCACGGCAGTGGGATGAACCCTTAACACTAACCTGTCAATTCTCAATTGTTTTTTTTTTTTTCATAGACCTTGGTCAGGAGAAAATATTATTCATTTCCATATTTATGAGCAGATGATACAACACATAGATACTGTGACATGCAAACATTGCTTTATATGTGTTTCAATGGGAGAAAGTTTACAACATCTGTTGCATGCTTTTTCCCCAAGCATTGTCGCTGACTTGATTCTGAAGGTCATTTTCACAAATTTACAACTATTTTAAGACAAAATTCTGAGTTCAAACACGTGACAGAGTGACCCTGCTGGTTGTCCCCTGGCATATTTCAGGTAGCTGAGGATTTACCCAGTTTTATCTGCTTCCATTCTGCCAACAGGGAGCAATTTGGAAATCCTTCTTTACGGAAATAATAACTAAGTTCAGAACTAAGTATCTGAAAACTGAGTGGCACTTCATGGTACATATTAAATACTGATGAGTGTGCTTGAGCTTAAGCGATTTGGCAAATCTAGAAAAGGTCACTGAGCAATTAAATAACTCCCAGAAGTTGTTTCAGGACATGTGTTCTTGCTTCTGGAAGGCTCATTATGAAAGCAGGTAGGAGACAGAGGATAAAGGTGTGCACGCTGCTGGAATGGATAATGTGTGCCCTGTGTGCAAAATTCACCTCCCCAGCTGCTGGATATGATATGCTGAGAGCTTCTTTTAGTTTGAGTTGTCTGGATATTTTTAAAGAATGAATAAAGGGATTTTATTCATCCCTTTTAAAAGGATGAATACAATAGCTTTTTTTCCCCCCTCACCAAACTGTAGTATTAATAAAGATGGTGCCTGGCTTTTGTGCCTGATTTGATTTCCTGCATATTATACATGGTTAATACAACATATATTTCTGTATGGTTTCTATCACTCAAAGAAGCAACTAGAAAAATGTGATTTTGAGTTAGAAAAGGTTCACGAAGTAGATGAACAGACATAGAGGGGCAGACTAAAGATTTGTTTTGAGCCCAGCCTCCAACATCAGCCAGTGGGCACCTTCCTGATGCACTTCCCAGGGTCTCTTGAATCCTGTTTCCTCTGAGGAAGAGGGAGACCACCACACCCATGTGGTGTGCCAGGCTGCATTCTTCCAGCCCTGTTTTCACCTCCCCATTTCTTACTTATATTCACCCCAAAGCTGCACTAAGACTTTCCTGCCAGCCAAGCTTACTCTCTGTAGCACCACGAAGTGCCTGGGAAACCTCTCTTGGAATCCACCGCTGTCTTTTGCAGGAAAATCCTAGGAAAACACTTCCCTTCTATCCTCTCAAACCTTCAACAACCTTTGGCTCTAGGCTCTCTGGTTCCAAGGGTTATCATCTCCACCTGTAATGGCCCATCCCAGCTCTCTTCTCTTGCATTTCTCCAATTTCTTTTCAGATCCACATTAACATTTTCATTAACTTTTCAGATCCACAACACCCAATGGCAAAGAGACCCGTAGATGAACTGTTTGTTTCTGTACAGTCAGGTGTATGCTTGGTATTTTTATGCATTTTTCTTAAAAATAATAAAACCTTTTAAAATATGGAATACATTTTTGTTTTACAAGAAATTCTCAGATTAATGCATCCTACTTTACCCTATAAAACTGTAAGAAACCTTGCACAACTTACATGTACTGGAGGAGAACAGGTAAGGATTGCTTTGAATGAACTAAAAAGCCCAGACATTTAAAAACTCACTGTTTCTTAGTAAGAACAGTGCTTAACTTCAGTTGCAAACACAAGTCTACTGTGCCCTGTCCAATAATACCTTTAAAACTTTCCAACTTCCTGTGTTACTATCTCAAGTCCTGGGCCACTGTGGTATAATGGCTTTTGTTCCACTAGTGAGATGTCTCCAAAAGAAGCCAGCACTCATCCTGATAAAAGCAGGGTCACCTCACTCAGCGCCTTCCTCGTGGCACTGACGTGTCCTTGAGACACTCTGGACTTTCATGGCAGAAGCACAAATCCTGGACACAATTTCCAGGCTGGTTCCCAGACAAACAGGCAATTGCAGCATTCCAGCAAACTGCCTTCTGGTTTGAAGGGAATTTAATGCAGGAGCCTGCGTGATGCCTTACTTCTACAGGGATCCCTGGTGCAGGATATGCAGGAATCACACCACAGTCATCTCTTGGGGGAAGAAATGGCAGCATGGTAGAAAGTTTAGGTGATCTGCAGATTCTCTGCAGCAGTGGCTGCCAATCCCAGAGTCACACTACACAGCACAGGAGACAGGCTCTGAGGCACTGGGAATGGCAGCACAATAAATATAAAACCATTCCCTTTCAGTCCTTACCCTTAAGTTAAAATATTCTCCATCAGCTCTTAAAGCACTAACCATTATTTGACATTAGCACTGCTGGGATTAAGACTTTTTTACATCTACCTTTATAATTAATGCAGTGAAGCCATGAAAATGCTTTTTTTGGAAAGGGGCTCTTCTGAAAACATTGTTTTACAGCATGTGAGGAGAAAAAGCAGCTTGAGAATGATCTCCAACCCTGCACTGTGACCCTAAGTCTCATTTCTGTTCAGGTAGCAGAAATGCCTCTCAGAACTTACATTTTTCTTGATTAATGTGAGAGCTTATGTCAAATGACATCTGAGTTTTCCACTGACATCAGGCTATTGTTAAACATTAGCAAATTCTCTATCTCTGGAAAGCTGAGATAGGAAAACAAAATCTCTTCCATCACAAATGACATTCCAGCTATCACACTTGATATTTTGCTGAGAATAACAAGTAAGATTGGATTTATCTGCATCCCTGTCTATCCAGGTTTTGTGTAACAACAACAAATAAGAATGAGTGAGGCTCTCACTCTTCCTTCTATCAAACAATATCAGAAGAAATCAGCTGAAACTGGCAAAATTAGGCTGTGAACTCGCTGGATGATCAGAATCATGCCCAGGTTCTGCACAGAATGACAACAGACATCTCTCAGTTTTCATGCAGAAAATAAATTAGACTGAACTGAGCAGCTGCCTTCTATATGAAAATTAACAAAAACATGGAGCACTGAGAAGGTATTCCATGTGTATGAAACGGTTTCTCTTGACTCTATGAAACTACAGGAAAACAAAGCCACGTCTGTCCAAGAGGTACAACAGCAGGCTCAGAGACAAAAAGCGGTGATAAAACTGTATCCTGGACACGTCCAAAGTTTAATCATGCTTGCACATTTGGCAAATGTCCCCTGTGAAGTCAGGGACAATGGAGGATGGGGTACTCACTTGTCACAATTTCACAGATTAATTTCTTATGATGTACAGGAAGAGAGCACCCCAAAAGAGGGAGATGCCCTGTGCCTGGTGCTGACTGAGACAGGATCATATCACGGCACATCCCCTTACCTTGGTGTCTGTGAGTCAAACACAGCAGGGCTGTTTAGTGCAGTCACCAGTGAGACTCCATCAGTGTGGGCTGAAGGGGAAAAATGATCAATCTCTCCCATTTTAATTAACAAGAACAGACCAGAGTACACCACAGCACAGCATCATTTCTACACTGCACCATATGCAATCCAATAGCAAGGCAGGAGCCTTCGAGCGATGGAGAAGAACCAGGCCTTTATTTGTGTTTTAGGCTATGAAAGCAAACAAGGAAAATCCATGCTTTGGATCAATACTGCTCTCCTCCACATCCCCACTGTGGCATCTGTGGTGAGACAGGAACACCTTCAGTATCTAACATGACAGGATTTGGGGAAGCTACAAGAGGTGAGATCCCGTTCCCAGGCTGAGAGGCTCCTGGCAGACAAAAGAACTTCCACACAAGTTACTGCTCCTGCTGCAGGAGATTAAGCCCCCATTTTGTGCGTGGTAAATACGAGTAACTACATTAACCTTAAGCTGAAGGAGAACATTTTGTTATATAAGCACATCCCTGCTCCTGTAATGCTATTCATATTAATACAAAACACTGGGGAGATTAAGCAAGTAAATTAAATTTATTAGCATTCTGCTGTTTGCTTCCTAACCAGTGTGGCATTCAGGGGACTAAAGGCTCCTTCTCATGTGGCACAGATTCCAGGTTAGGTGTCAGAGGGACAGCTGAACGTGGCAAGGTGGATTTCAGTGTCACTCTCTTTAGTGGAAGGCACAGCAACTGTTCAGGTGCATGTCAAAATCTCATGTCACTAACATTAGACATTTTTTTCTCTGTTTTAAAAGGCTGTGTATTAGGAACAGGAGCTGAAATGTAACATTCTATTTCATTTCATTCTATTCAGGCACAAAGAGGCACAGATGTATTACTCTAGCTAGACATATTCAGAGTCCTCTCTTCACCTCCTCCACTAAATCCTTGGCTGAACACATGATAATCTAGTAGTCTAGAAAGAGAATTCAGAATTAGGGTGGTGAGGAGGGAATATCCTTCTTTGAGAATGCACAGAAGTTCAAGACACTTTCTTCCTCTTTATGCACACATAACTCTCCCTGACATCAGCTCTGGGACTGAGGCTTAAAGAAAAAATCAAAGATGTATTTTCTTCTACAAGCTCACTGCAAGAACTGCTAAAATCAGTAAAATGCAACCTGAAGGAAAAAATAATTCAATTTTTCTTTAAAAAAGAAACAAACTTTGACAGAGTTGTCCAAGTCAGAATTCCCATTACTGCAGTGTTTATGCAGCAGTATGTAAAGGTTTACTTTAGGGAACATTCAGAGTTAATCAGTGCAAGAGTTAAAAGCAGAGATAATGCCTGCTTCTCTTCGTATCCGAGACTGTCAGGAATTCAGTTTACAACAATCCCTCTAAGTTCAGCAGTTCCTCCTGCTAGAGTCACTCTTTACCCAGTGGTTAAATGAAAAACAGAACTGATCGGGATGGCAAGTCTTGGCAATGGCTTGGACTATTTCTCTTGGACTATTTCTCATCAAATAAGGGGCACACAACAAATTGCTTATCTCTGATCTGCAATTCTCCCCTCCACCCGGCTGTAAATTTGAATTAATTAATAAACGCTCTTATGTTTTCAAGGTCATGGAAAATGAAAAGCACTCAGCAAAATGGATGCACTGACAGTGAAGGGTGTTTGTGGGTGGGGTTTTTATGTAAATGGCAAATCTGTGAGGCAGCAGCTCCTTCATCTGTGCCCCAAGTGCTAAAGTTAGACAATTTAAAAGAAAATAAAGGAAATGCAAATAAATTATGTTTTGAACAAATGTGACCTTCCCTGGAAAAAGTGCAAGGCTTTAATGCAGCAGTCCCAAATCACTCAGGGAGGTTAAAGACCCCATGAAGTCAGAGCTTCCTGCTGGTTTGGTGTGTCCCTGCTGACTGAGGGACAGAGGACAACTCTGCTTTCTGTCGCCAGCACCTGCTCACCAAAGGCCTGGCGCAGGGCTCGTCACTGCCTGCCACACAGCCCTCAGGAGACAAGGCTCTTGTGGCATCTCTGGCTCCGAGCTGCTGGGTTGGACTGGCTCTGTCTGAAATGCCCCAGCACATCCCATGGCTGTGATAACCACAGATACGACATGGTTCACACCACACGTGGTCACACAGACCCACACCTCCTCTGGCTGTCCCAGAACCAAGCGTGCCCATAGGAGGCACTGCCCGGGAGCTTCCACAGCTGCCCTCTGAAGCTCAAGCTTCACTAATGATGTCATTTTGGGACTAAGATCACAGAAGCACAGAATGGTTTGGGTTGGAAGGGATCTTAAAGATCATCTAGTGAAGGTGTCACTGAGGAATGTGATATCTGACAAGTCAGGAATGCCACCCCTTAGATAAACAGAAACAAGATGTGAACTTATGGGACCAATCTTTGGAGCCAAAATACAACTGAGTAACTTCTGAAAATAGAAAGGACAACTGAAGACACTCAGCTGGGAGCTCATGGTGCTTGAAGGGTGGATTCTCAAGCCAATCTTAATCTTGATATGGCCACTGAAAAGAGAGTCTGTGAAGTGTAACTGCAAATTAGTTGGGGTGCTCAGAACAATACAGACTGAAGCTGCTGGAGCCCCTCTGCTCTGGGCCAGGCTGGGAGAGCTGGGGGCACTCACCTGGAGAAGAGAAGGCTCCAGGGAGAGCTCAGAGCCCCTGCCAGGGCCTGAAGGAGGCTTATAAAAAAGAGAGGGACTTTTTGTACAGGCAGGTAGAGGCTATGGTTTAAAACTGCCAGAGGACAGGGTTAGATGGGATAGGAGACATGAATTCCTCCCTGTGAGGGTGGGGAGGCCCTGGCACAGGGTGCCCAGAGCAGCTGGGGCTGCCCCTGGATCCCTGGGGGGCCAAGGCCAGCCTGGACAGGGCTTGGAGCAGCCTGGGACAGTGGAAGGTGTCCCTGCCTGTGGTAGGGGGTGGCACTGGATGGGCTTTAAGGATCCTTCCAACCCAAACCATTCCAGAATTCTGTGGGACTCTGGTGCCAAACACAAATCAGCAGACTTTACTTCTACCTTACACTGATACTTGCAGTACTGATATCAGAAACACATCGATTTGCTCTCACATTTTCACTTGAAATGTAAAGCAAAGGGTTAGATTTTGTCAAGAAAAAACGTGGAACAGCATAAAAGTGCTGAGTAAAATTCAGTCCTGCAGCTCCCACAGGCGGGTGTGTGAACACCTGACACTCCTCAGGACAGCAGAGGCCGTGCTGCCACAGCCCAGAACAACACTGGGGCCTTGCTTCAAATTTCTGAGCAAGAAACCTCAGAGCTCATCTGCCCCCAGGCAGATTCACAGTGACAGAACTGGAGGAGGTGTTTTGGGGAGAGCAGGGTACAGAACAGAGTGCAGTAATCCAGGATGCTGGGATTTCATCAGCACTGAGAGATCTGGGCAGGGAGGCTGCTGACCACAGCCCACACTCCAAGGAAAGCAGGAACAGCTGTGTGAAATGCTAATTAATGGAATGAACCTGGGGAAATACCACAACTACTAACAAAGCAACTAAAGCACGAGACAGTACTATTTATTACAGAAATGTTAGCAATAAATCAAATATTCTCAACAGAACGTTTTCACTAACCTTTGATTTCTGCCACTGTGAGGAATCCTATTCATGCCTTGAACACAGCTGTGGAGAAGCAGATGGGAAGTGGTACCACAGTGAAACATCCAGAATTGCTAAAAAGTAACTTTTGTTGTTTGTTTTGATTATTTTCATGCATCTGACACCCTTGATGTTGTTAATACATTATTTGTCCTATTTGTGTGAGTTCCTCCAGTCCATCCCCAGCACTTGTGGCAAATCTGTGCTCACCCTTGACAGTAAAGTCATAGTGATGTGATTTTATTGCTGCTGTTAGCACCCCCATTATTATTAAAAACCAATAATGTACATTGTTCAGCAAAATACCCAGTAGCAGAATCGACTGCTGTACATCTAACAATTATTAGCACATTATCAAATCCATATGTTCTAAGAAAGGATCTGTGTCCCTGCATAGAGAGCTCTGCTTTTGGCAGTTTCTCTAATTTATTAACAGGAGCAGATACTGCTGCAATGAGAAAATTAACTTGTACCACTGCAGCCTGTGAAGTCTCAGGCAAACCTGAAGTACACAGCAGTGACAAGCCCTTGGCATCTAGATGGGATTTGCCATCTCATCTCTGATGAAACACATTTTAACCTGTCAGTCTCCTGACAGCTTTTACTTATCTCTTTCTTCTATATTTTTTTCTGTAATTTTTAAAAACTGGCAGCTTCTATAGCCTTTTACAAAAACAAACGACCAAACAAAAACCAAAACAAAACAATCAAATCAAAACACAGTTTAAACATTTTCCTCTATGTCTACTCTCTGAATCCAGAGCTAATCCTGCAATTCCCCAAGGAAATTAGAATCTGCAAAAGCTTGTGTATTGGTCTCGACACAATGCTCATTTGACTTTATATATATATATATATATATATATGTAAAATCACATATTTATGTCTGAAAAGTAGAAGCAAACTAACAGAGGCTAATAAAGCAAAAATCTATGAGGAGATTGAAGTATCTAATGCTCCTGCTTTCCACCTGCCTCTCTCAAACCCACACTTTGAAATTTTTGCTTTAGTAAAGTATTAACATTTTGTTTTGTTCGTGCAGAAGCCAGGAATCACTCATGGAAAACAGGCACTGGGAATTGTTTTCCACAGAAAATAAATGCCGCAAACAGTTTCCAGCTGAAATAAGGGAAAATATTTTACCTATAGGTACTCATATTTTTCTCTGACAAAAATGTTCAGCTGGTTCTGTAGATCCCAAGAAAGTCTCAAGCCTACTGGCAAATTCTGAATGTTTGACAAGCACAATTTGAGAGAGCCTCGTGGGGAAGCAGTGATTAGAGAAGGCAACTGGCAGCTGGGAAGCCCACGCTGTATTCCCTGTTTCATTACTGATGTCTCTGCATGACCTTGTCAAGTCATTTAATGCCTTTCTGCCTGCCTTTCCCTATCTACAAAATGCTTAGATAAACACCTCCCTTTTGGAAACACTGGAAAATTGTTTATTTTGGAAATAGTTCCTTGGATGCTTAACTGGCTCTCGGGTGCAACATGGGATGAAAAACACAAGGGCCACAGGACATAAATGTCAATCTAGTATTTTCTAATTAAACCATCTAGATTAAACTATGCAGATTAAACCATCACAGTTTAATAGGATAACCTCATCCCAGAAGGCTTTATTTCGGATGAGACAGTAGTTATTTTAACTTTATTTATGTTGGCCAACACAACAACATCAAGGCAAAGCATACAGGTAAAGAAAAGCAGGAAAAAATTATATAAACTTATTTTTCTGCTTAATTTGACTACTTAGCTAAGTTTCACCTTGGTCAGGTGTGTTGTGTTGCAGTGGGCAATGCACAGAACTGGGATTAAAGGTACTGGGATAGCACCCTCAGGCAGGGGATGGTTTAACTCATGGTGCTGGGCATCCACGAGCCCATTTGGGGCAGTCTGCAATGGTACCTGCCTCCTCTGGGCCCCCTCAATGACCATGACCAGCTCATGCACATTTTTATTGCTAATGGCCCAAAATATGTACTATAAATGGAATATCAAAGTGCAGCCATGTCACTATCACTCCTTGTCCAGGAAAAGTGCAGCATTACATCATTGTAGAAGCATCTAGGGGACGAGAGTGCAATTTTGATTCATTAATCCAGCTATTTGCTCACACTGGCTAAAACCATCACACACATTGAAAACAGCTTTTTCGACAGACTCCAATTCACATATCACAAAAACCCCTGCTGCAACTCTAGGAAGTGAAGACCATCAAGAAACAGAAAGGAAATTGAGAGTGTAGGACAGCGTTTTTACAGGGACTTGCCACGTTCCACCTGCGGAAGGATGCATGCTGACATCTTGACCGGGTTCCACGGGCATGTCACAGGGCAGCGACAGACACCGAGAGCTTCACACCCCGGTCCTCCTTCTCGCTGCGCAGCTCCGACCAGCTCCCTCACGCCACAAAATGGCGGCCACGCCGACACCGTTCCCTCACGCCACAAAATGGCGGCCACGCCGACCGCGCTCCCTCACGCCACAAAATGGCGGCCAGTTCATCCGCGCTCCTCTCCCCTCGGCGCCGACGGGCGGACCCGCCACATCGGCACAGCCGAGGATTGCCTGGGAGGAGGGAGAGGCTGTAGCCACATTGCCCTCGGAGCGGGAGAGGGAGAAGAGGGAAAAGGAAGGAGAAGAAAAAGAGCAGGGAGCTGTGCGCGGCAGCCCTCAGGCGGCAAAGATGCTGCGCGAGCCCCCGCGCGCCCCGCGCTGATTGGCGNGCGCTGATTGGCGAACACTCCCCGCCACTCGCCCTCTCCGGCTTCCTATTGGCTCCTGCTTCCCGCCCAGCTCCCTGGCGCTGCCCGCCAGCGCCCGTCAGCGCCCTCAGAGCCCCCGGCCCCGCGGCCCCTCAGCGCGGAATGGCGGCAGCCGGCGGCGCTCGTGGCTCCGAGCCTGGGCTGGCCTCGGCGCCGGGCAGCGCCGGCGACACCTCCCTCCTCGGCAGCGCCACAATGTGGCCCTTAAAGCGCTACGGTCGCTTCCTTCCCCCGAAGGACGGTGACGATGAGGGGCAAAACACCTCTTGGAAGGTGCCGGCGGGGAGGATGGCGGGGCGGTGTGGGGTAACTGGCTCTGCTGTAAACACGAATAAATGAGGCCTGTCAGGTGTCTTTCTGCAAGTCCAGAGCTAAAGCAGTAATCGGGAGAGATTTTGCTTCATGAATTATTAATGACAACACATCAAAGTGTTAGTGGCCCTCTTTTTTTTTTTTTATTCATTCAGCAGTAACCTGTGATACTAAAATCTAGAGATCAAGGTGGAAGAATCCAGAGGGTTGGTCCAAGTAGTTAAATATGGAGGTATAATTAGTGAAAAAATCACTTAATGTGTCTACTGTCTGTGGGAGTGGAAGGCATCTTACATTAGATGTGAATTACACACCTGGCTTCTAACAGAGACCTGTGAGATGTTTTATTTGGCACTAGAAATGGGAATTGTAGGTTCTGTGCTTGCAGGGCCAGATTTTCCTTTGTCTCTCTTTTAAAAGGTGTTTGAATCAAATGAAGAATCAGGCCCTCTTGTCCTTACCATCGTGGAGTCTGGCCATTTCTTTATTTCCCAAGGGCGAACAGTGCTGGTAAGTTTGTCATGTGTAAAGAACATTGCTACTTCATGATACCATCAGTATTAACTTAGTTTCTTTTCTCAGCTTCATCTTCTCTCCCACTGAGTGGGAAGTGTCAATTTTGTTTTGCTTATGGTAATTCTCATGTGCTGCTTTCCCTTCACGTTTATCAGAATAATACTAAATGCATCATTTCCTGCTGAGGATCAACATTTCTTCTGCAGTTCTAAGAATCTAGATTAAGAGGTAATGCTAAGTGTTGCTGATGTTTGAAGTTATTTGGGTTTTTTTTCATGATTCTTCTGACTAAGAAAACAGAAAAATACACTGTTTAGAAATGGGTTAACAGTGATCAAATAGGTGAACAGGTGATGTGTTCAGTGCACATCACCAGTACTCAGTGGTGATAATAAAGAGGAACTGGCTGATAAATATGTTAGAAAGCTATTACAAACCAGTGGAAGATGCTGCAGTGTAAAGATAACAAAGCTTTTTAAAAAGAATGTATAAGAGACTGTGTTGCAGCTTTAAGTGTGTATAAGCTTATAAATTAGTTTTAACTGTGCCTCTTAAAGGGTCTTAGACTTAGAGAAATTGAAGTATGGGGGAGAACCACAGATACCCTTGAATTTTTTGGCTTGTGTGTTAGGAGCATTGAATAGTTAATGCATCAGCTGAGAGCTGTTACTGTAGATGGCCCTCAGCTCTTTTAGTGAGGACAAGGTAAAAAGGGACTGGGGGAAGTATTTTAGCAGTTGTGTTGAATAAGAAGAAGGAAAGAAGCTTTGACAACGTGGATGGAAATGAGACCTGCTGCCATCCCTTAGCACACGTGGTGCTCAGAATGCTCCTGTTCCCAGTGGCTGTACCCGTTAGTGACCAGTAACTGGCATGACTCTAAAAGTCCTTGAAACGGCCCTATAAAAGCTAACAGCAACTTCTAAGAACTAACCCGAGTGCAAAAAGGGCACAACCCAAAGCTGCAGCCCTTCAGAGACTTGTCTGGCAAAGGCTGAATCTGGCAAGTAACAGGGCAGAGAGAAGTGTGCTCTCGGAAAGGATGAGGGATCAGAAAAGCTTCTAAAAACTTGGCTGAGAAAAGCACTTTCTTGCAGCTCTTGTGTTTAGTGGCTAGTGAAGCTTTCAGGCAGCTGCTTTGCGTGAAATGCCAGATGAGGAATTTCTGAGGTCTGTCAGGACTGTTCCAGCTTCTAAGAGGCACTGAGATACTGCAGGAGCTATCACATAGTGCAGGAGAGGTGGAACAGATATGCTTGGTAGATGTGACCTAAATACAGTACTGAGAGTTCAAAAGAAAAAAAAAAAAGTTGGTTTTTTTTCCAAACATTTATTTTGGCAATGCTTCTATGCCAACCTTAAAGTTGACACATTAAATTTTGAGAGGTGTTAAAGGAAGGTTACATAAAGTTGGTTTTACAGCCTGGGGATTGCTTTGGGTGCAGCTCTTTGAGCAGGTGTATTTGGGCTGCTGGCACAGGTGTGTTCTGTGCATGCAGGACCGAACTGCTGGGAGAGGCACTGGTGCATACTGGGCCTGTGTGTTTCTGAGTCTGGACCAGCTGCAGTCCTCCCACTTGTCCTCTTAAACATACCTGAGTGGCTGCAAACCCCACCAAACACCCGGTGTGCTCATTTCCATAGAATCCCAGCACGGACTGGGCTGGGAGGGACCTTACTGCTCATCCAGTGGCACCCCCTGCCGTGGGCAGGGACACTTCCACCGTGCCAGCTGCTCAGAGCTCCATCCAGCCTGTTCTTGAGCACTTCCAGGGATGGGGCATTTTGCAAACTCCTTCCTGAGATGCCATGGAACAACAAACCGACTGGCAGTGCTGCTCAGGCTGTATTTTGCTGCAGAAATCATCAGAAATGGTTAATCTCAGTGGTTCTATCTCCCTCCAGTTCCAGCTGTCAGTGCTGTCACAAACCTGTCACAATACTTAACCAGGCTTTGCACGACTAAGTACAGCCCGTGCTTGGAGCCTGTCACACACCAAATCCACCCACTGGGGGTCCATTATCCTGGACATTCTGTCAGAGGGGATAATGCCCAACTTCTGCTCCACAGGGGATGGATCAACTCTGATGGAATGCTGCAGCTGTTGGCATGATTTTGTTTGTGCTCTCGTTCCCTCTTGCTGGCCTGGCCTGGTCCTTTGGATTGCCAAGGTGTCCTCCCACACCTGTATGCTGCCTTACTTGCATTGACATTCTCTCTGATGCACTCCCAGAACTGTTTTGTGCTGGAAGTGCATCTTTTAAATTGTTGATGTCTTGTCTTTTGATCTGTCTCCTAATCCCTGCTTTTCAGCCCTTCTGATGTGCTCCAGGCTCCTGGGTTTGAGGGAACTGGATAACAATTACTGTAGCTTTGTACCTCTGCACAGGAACAGGGTGAGGCACAAGATCTGGGTCACAGGGACACATTTCCTTCTCAACATGCAGAACTTGTGTTTTTGTAACATTTTCACTGATGAATAAGAAAGAATTTTTTTCCTGATTCTCACCTATGAACAACATTTGCACAAAACTGAAAGAGTTGTGAAGGAAAAGAAATTTCTGTTTTGCTTCTGGCTGGATTCATATCTATAGTAGGAACAATATTCCAGTATTTCTGATTGCTATCAAAATATTCTCTGTGATGGGTGTACTTACATATTCTCTTAGTCCTGTTAATTTTATTTAAGTAGGAAAGTTAAGAAACCTTTTCCTTAGAGCCCACTGGCTCTTTTATGATCCGTTTCTAAGAACAATATTTATAAAATAGCCATAAAATATTAATATATCCTAACAACTGTTGTTTTTAATGAATACAGAAACAACTGTTTTCCTTTCAAAACACCATCTATTCCTTGTGTAATGGAATGAAGAGGAGGTAAATGGAACTTGAGAGCATGGAACATAAAAATCCCTGATGTGTAATGCAAATTAAAGAGTGTTTTGATTTGTTTTGTTTTGGTTTATTCTTTTTTAACCCAAACTCTTCATTTGGAATTAAATTACATAATGGATTTTTAGGACCTGTTTTTGCTGCAGTGTTGCCTAATACACTGCATATTTGGTAGAAAAACCTCATTCTTGTATGCTGTAGTCAGTGGAATTTTACAGGAATATCTCAGCAGCATCTCTGGTAATTTCTGGCCATGCTCAAGATACATCATGTTCCATTTACCACCTTCCTTTCCCCTCTGTATCAACACATCTTGGAAATGATATTTTGTTGTTTTATTCAGTGTAATTATTTCTGGTGCTAGAATTCATAATAGCCTACAAATGAAACAAATTGAAATTGTGAAGAGGACTTACTTAATAGGAGAAAATTAATCCGGAGTAATTGATTTGTGACCTGATCTTATGAAGTGCAGACTGAATGTCCTTAGTGCCCTCCTGGTCCCCTCAGGACTTGCAATAAGCTGCCAGTGCTCGGGGTGGAGTAGATTGTCACTCATCAATCAGGCAGCCATTCAGCAGGCATCCTCGTGTTCTGGTGCTCTCTTTGCAGTGCCCAACACCCAGGCACCCCATTTGGCAGATGAGGTTCACAGCGGTGCCCTGGGCAGAGATGGGCCCTGTGCAATAAACGAGGGCTCCTGACAGGAACCTGGGCAGCGAGCAGGTTGCTGATGCTGCTTGGTGGTAGAGCACTGCAAAGCCACAGAACGTTGTTCTTTTATTACACTTTTGTTGGCTTACTTAGTAGTTCAGAAATCTCAGTTTCAGTTTGTTTATTTCCAACACGTGCTGTTGACGTGATTGTTTTGGATGAGCTCAGAGTATCCTTCTGCATCAGCTTTCCCATTTCTGTTTCAGGTCAAGGGCTTCTGCTCTTTCCTTTCCTCCTGCCCCAATTCTCCTAAACCCAGCTCTTAGAATTTTTTTTTTTTGAGATTAGTGATGTCTGTTAATGCAGTGTATTTACCCTGGAGTTTGATGTGTGGTATCAATCTAGGGAAGTACATATTTTATATTGGAAATGAAAGAATACATTACTGAGATGGCCTGAAGAGCTTTAGCCAGCTCATCTCTCACTCTAAAGGTTGTCTTCTTTGGGGATTATTTTTTAAATTTTTTTTTTCATGTTGGCTCTTCCCATTTGGACTCAGTTTTCAAGGCAGCTCAGACTGCAGAAATCAAACCTGATGTATTTGGCCTTACTTAGGTATTGGAAATAGGTACAAAAATTTCTACTTCTAGGTTTGTTACAAGGTAGTAATGAAGACTGGAGTGACATTACGTTAGAAGTTTAATTTTCACAACTTTATTCTACAGTCATTAATGAAAAATTTTTCTTTTTAAATAGAAAACTATCCTAGGAAAAAAGTGTGAAATGGCAACTCACATTCTCTTTTGGGAAGGCAAAGAGTTAAAAATTGCTATTTTTCAGATTCATGCAAGCATTGGTTTAGAATCTATGTCATGTTTCAAGCACGTGCAACTTTTTTATTATAACCTATTAATAACAAATCCTTTATAAAGTGATCACCACTGATCACCACTTACCGTAAACACCTCCAGTTTTCTGAAAGCATCTCAGTTTGGCCTGTTCTGTAACATTCTGTATAATTCTTGAACATCATTCACAAGCTTTTTCGGCCTGCCTGCTCACACATCTTTATTTTTCCTGTCCTCTGAGAGAATGGTTAATAGCAGTCCTTGCAGCCCCACCATCTCTGTTCTCTTTTGATCAGAACCACACTGTGGGGGACACCTGGAAATAACATTACCATTGCTCTGGTGCCAAAGTAGGCACTTCCAAGAACAAGCAAGGTGTTATGCAGTATAAATGTTAGATTGTAATAATACCCACAATATCACAGGTCAAAAATATAGCTCAGTATGATTACACAGAAGCCACTTTGTTATTCACACAGCTTATTTTTATATAGTTTTATAGACCTCCTGCACGACTCCAGTTGGTTAATTGTTTCCTTGCCAATTACTTTATTGGTTAGTAACAGGTATGTCACTTGTCCATCAAGTCTCCCTATTCTGGGTTAGTTTACATATTTTATTCACTGGTTCTCATGAGACAGATTTCTTGTTTATGGCAGGTGCAGTTGTTTTTCATCTAGAAATGGTTAGTTATTTAACAAACCTTCATTCTCAAGATTGTTTTCACATGGGAACTTGCAAGCCAGCTTAGCTGCACTTAGAAGTGACAAGCCAGCTATTGCTTAGCATAGCAAGGCCTGATTTTATAAGGCCTTTCTGTGTAATTTATCTGCCTGTATTACAACATCCTCTGGCCCTGCTGAGGCTCCCTGAGTGGAGCTGGGTGAGGTTTTTTCCCCCCTCCTGTCGTGGTACCTCACTTTGGGAAGGCAGGGGTTGAGGAGCTGTCCCAGGTGCCTCCCTGGGAACTCAGGAAGTAGATTGCTGTGTTCTCGAGGGAGCTGGGTGCCATGGTGCTGCCCTGTGTCACAGTGGTGCAAGCAGGATGGTGTCTGAGGCCTGGAGCTTTTCTCTTCTCCCAGCCAGCAGCACCCTGGCAGCTGTGCACTTTAAATTCATACAATAAAACTCCTTTCATCTCAAGCTGACCCCATCCTTTCCTGCAATGCACGTTCCCAGCTGAGTCATTAATCCATAACATGATCCAATGCATACATTCCTCCCAGCTGTGAACTTGGAGAATTTGGTGTATTTGCATTTCATGGGCCTGTTAGAAGAGGCAGCCCAGACTGGAGAATGTGTCTCTCTAGAGCACTCTGGGGTTTAGTTTGTCTTTTTTAATACTGGTGGTGATTTAAGGGCAGTCCAGATCGTGTTTGTGACCAGGAAAAAAAAGCTTTTCCTCCTAAGCTATTGTTTACATATAATTTTGGTTGAAGACATCTGGCTTGTGCATGAGTGAATCCAAACTAACTGATGCAAGCCAGCATAGCTGATCTGCTGCACAAATAACATTTCTTAGATATACAGTCATTTTCCCTTCAGATAGGCTTGCAGTCTAACAAAACATGGATAATCTATTCCTGTGTTGTTTAGCACCACAGGGTTTCTAAATGCTACAATAAAAAATACTCATAAATCACACACAATACTTTCCACCACAGCTCACAGCCCTCATTACACAGCAGGTTCCTGCATGCTGAAATGTGAAGTCAGAACAAAAGTATTTCCCAGTCAGTGCTGGACTCGATGGCTGTGAGGCTGGATCAGCATTTCTGGCTCCTGCCTCATGGCAGCTGTGGTCACATCTTGCCTGCTTCCAAAACATTTGGGAAACACCTTGCTTTGTTTTCTCCTTCAGCCTAATTCCCCTCAGTCCTCCCTCTGAGAAACTTCGATTTTGGTCACAGATGTAGGAGTTTTCCTTTACCCCACTTTCCTTACGAGTGCAGTTAGAGAGAACAACAGGAGTATGTGTCTGACTGAACATTGATGACCAGACTTAATCGAGTGCTGCCATTTCTCTCTTCACAGGGTGAACATTTGGGCTCTGGTGTCCCTGCCCCGTCCCAGGCTGCGTTTTGGGGATATTCTGATGAATCTAACACTGCCATCTGGCTTTGCCTCGCTGACTAAAGCAGCTCGGGACGCTGCCTGCTCAGGGAACAGGGAGCAGCTGCTCTGTTCCCTGCTCTGGCAGCGTGGTGGCAGCAGCAGTCCAGAGGGAACGCTGCTTGTTTGTGTCATCGCCCATGTGCAGAGCCTGTCGAGAGTCAGTCCATCACCTGTGCAAAGGCACAGTGGCCTGTAACCCCAAAGTACTGCCTTGCACCTGCAGGCCCTGCCCCAGGCCCTGCTCCTGGCTGCTGGCTGAGATCCTCCTGCCTTTGAGCTTGGCTCAAGGGACATGTTTGTTGTTGTGTTCTTCCCCGCTGTTGCTCTGAATTCATTCAGCTGACTTCATATGCACTGCCCCAGCCCTGGAGTGACCCAGGCCAGGCTGGATGGGCCTTGGAGCCACCTGGGACAGTGGAAGTGTCCCTTCCCCTGGCAGGGGGTGGCACTGGATGAGCTTTAAGGTCCCTCCCAACGCAAACCAGGCTGGGATTCTGTGAATACAGGGACAATGATTTTAAAAATAAAGTGGTTAAACTTAAATTTCAGTTAAATCGAATTTTGGGGTTGGAGTTGGGTAATCAGGAGTACATAAATAAAAATTCCAAATGCTGGTTTTTCCCACTTGTTTTACCTCAGAAACAGGACACATGAAAGAACCTGGGCAACATCAATAAAATACTTGGTAGGAAAGTTAAATAGTGACTGCCTTTTATAATTTCTTTGAAAACAGTTATTATTTTAAGGAGACAACATTTGTTCAACCTTCATCTCCAGTGAAAGGAAAAACACTATAAAACCAGACTAAATATGGGAATAGCTATATTTAAATAAACAGTTGATGTGTCTCCAAAACAGAAACTACTTGAAATGAACAGGAGAAGCACAAGTGGCCTAATGAAAGAATTGTTTGGAATTGCTTCACTGACAGCATTTCTCGGCTTGGTTCAGCCTCTCCCCATTCTCACCCGCTGATCTCTCGCTGTTGTTTTGACCTTTAGGCCGTTCCTGCTGAGCACGCCCTGCCTCAGGGCACTCTGAGTGTCTTCAGTGCAGAGAGACACTACAAGGGACTGGCCCTCTTACCTGCTGTCAGCACCTGCTTTTACAGCACACAGGGAAATTCTTTTCTCCCTCTGACCCCAGATCTTTTGGGAATGGTGCTTCCCTGCTGGCTGACATTCTGGAGTCTGACACAGCAGATGTCTGCAATCCAGTCTGCCTTTGGTTCAACTCTTCACAGCTTTTGAGAGATTCCTCTGTAAAGTGCAGCTAAAAATCTCCATGCAGTTGCTGCATGAGGCTGTAAAGCCAGTGCCAGCACAGTACAGGAGCAGAGTCACCAAGGTGATTCCTGTTCCAAAACAGAATGGCAGATGGTTTTCCAGCTTGGACCCACTGAGATGGATGGTGACTGTGGTCCTGGCCCTTTCAGGATGTACATGACTTGTGGGGTTTGACCCTTAGGACTCCTTGAAAGCAGCCTGGGCTCAAAGCCCTTGGTCATGGGAAGTATTGTGAGTTTGGGTAAAGCAGGTGCCTGATTTCCTCCCTGTCCTAACACTGTTAATTGTTTGGGTTTTTCCCCTGGACTTTGCTAAGTAATGGCTCAGAGTGCCTTGGGAGACACAGTCCGTTGCCTTGCAGTTGTTTTGCACCTTCCTGGGGTGTTTTTACAGAGTCTGAAGAGGCTGACAGTGATGCAACTGGAGTATAAGAACATCTTTATCCAATTAAGGAAGCTCGGTGCCCTGAGTGCCCCCCGGAGCCACGGCCTCCCCGGGCCTTGAGAAAGTGGGTTTGTGCCATTCCCTGGATTCGCCTGCCCTCTGCTGCCCTCCCGGGCAACTTCAGCACTCAGAGCTCCAACTGCAGCTGCTTTATTCTGGTTTTCAGGGCCTTTCATAGCACCCACAAATACAAATGTAGAGAGGTACGGAAATTAGAACATACCTTGACACAGTGTTGTTACTGGATTTAATCCCTGGAGTGGTAAAACGTCCACAGTGGCAGCTGTGACTGATCTTCATTAGGGCTTCAATTACATCACAGAACTTAAACATGTGCTCCGGGGTGCTGCTGTTTGCTGTGCCACTGGTGTGTGCTTTATTTCAGGAAGGCTTTTCTCTGATTGATTCCCACAAGTGGCTGAAGATAGTGAGGAGAGCAGAGTGCCTGCTGCTCCGGGAACAGGACAAGGTGAGCTGAGCTGCTTGAAACATTCCTCATATGTAACAAAGATATGGAGAAATCTCTCCATTTTGGTCAAATTAAACTAGAAGGTGTAAATAATCTAAACTAGAAGGTGTAAATAATCTATGTAAATTACTTTTTTTTTTTTACTTTAGATAATAACAAGAATGGTTTGAATAATCTTTGTATCTTTTGTAATTGCTAGTATTCAGTTTTTAGCAGCTCTCTGAGAGTTAGTGCTAAAAAAGCCAGACTGGTTTTATTTCACAGTCTTTCAGCCCCAGCTAACAAAAAGATGAAGCAAATCTCTTCCAAGATATCTCTGAGTCAGACTGCACTTCAGCAAACAAACTCTCTAACCAAGCAATTACTGAGCCATTTTGTGGCTCCTGGCACAGCAGCAGCAGGCTACTGGTTAAGGTATTTGGCACTCAAGGAAACAAAATGGACATAGGTTCCTGGTCTCCCAGTCAGCTCTCCTGATGAAAAGTGGTTGGTCTGCCTTTAAATAACCAAACAGCACTTTCTTCTTACCAATTTATGTAAAAATCTCAGGTTTTTTTGTTCTTAGATGATCTCTGATACTCTGTAAGTATCTCAGTGTTTTAAATTCATGGGTTATGCCTGAAACCAAAATAGCTCTGCACTCTGCTTTCTGTCAGCTTATTAGAAAACCTGGAAAACCTGAAGACAGCTGGGGCAGGAGTCAGTTCTGATGAACCAGTAGGCTGTACCTTCCCAGTTACCAGAGCCAGTGCAGCATTAAAGGATTCTGCTGCTCCTCACCAGCAAGACAAACCCAACATCTCAGTCACTGCAAGGCTCGAGCAAAGCTATGAGGGGCAGCTCAGGAAAGGAGGAATATTAACAGTCTGAAATTCATTTGGTGCATCTCAGTGTTTACTTACCATGAATTCACACAACTTCAGCTGGATTTAGTGGCACTGCAGTGGTTGTACCACACAGCTTCTGTACTTTATATCCTAACAGTGGATGCAGCTTCTGTGCTCATCTTTATGATAAATTTCTGGTTTATCTTGTACTCCTTGTTTTTCATAAGTCATCAATACTGCAATTACAGTGGAACTTACTCATCACTTAAGTAGGGCACTGTGGCCTCTCAGCCAGCAGAATGAGTTTCAAAACTCTGAATGTTCTTAATAATTTTGCAATAAATCATTTCCTTTCATACTGTTTTCCTTGAGCTCAGCCCCCCAGCCCAGCATGGAAGAGGTGCAAATTTAATGATTCCATGACCTCAGGGTTCTTTAATACTTCAGCTCCTGCATGGTTCAGGTGGGACTGCCCACTCCTCAGTTTATGCTATAAACCTTGACATAGCACAGCTCTCTTTCCACAAAGGAACAATGTTTAATTTTCAAAGTCTGCTGTTTATGAACTGCAAACTAAAGTATTTTACAGTCCTTGTGAGAAACACCAGGGAGTCCAAATAGCTCAGCCTCAGAATTGATCTGGGGATCTGAACAAGCAAGTGCTCTTTCAAAGTGTCCTAAAGCAACTCCACCCAAGTTCCTCTTCTGTCACTGAAATCAGAACTCACCTGTCTGGCATCCCACGGCTCAGTGCCTGGGTCTGTGAGAGGGGCCCAGTTCCTTCAATAATGAGGACAAATCCAGCTGGGCACTGGCAAATGAGTGCTACACTTCACATTAGTTTGACACTGTTCCTTTTAAAAAGCACTGAGACAGGCTTTTGTGCTTACCCTGCCCTAAAAATCTTGTATGATTCAAACACCTTCAAGCAGCAGACATGTAAACACAGGGGCTGTCAGGAAGAGCTGGCTCATCTCTGAGACAGGATCTTTAAATAGTGAGAGGTGTCCGTGCAGCCTGGCAGTGTGCAGTTCAAGTGGGCATTGAAAATGGGTGTGACATTGGAACCTCAGGAAGATGAAGGCCTAAATACGCCAGGCTGGGCCAAGGAGAATTTGCTGCTTTTCTAGTACTTTTAAGTTTTTTAAACTGGAAATTTCAAGATCAAACAGAAAGTTAATTCACTCCCTAAACATTGAATATGCACCTACCTTACATCAGCTCAAGGTGCTTAGGCCAAGCTTATCACAAACCATAGATTGCCATCCCCATTTCAGGGCAGCTTGCTGAACCTGGGGCACTTATTAAAAATATCTATTATAGTACAGCCCAACAACCTACTTGGAGGGGGTCAGAGTTATCTGGGAGTTTTCAATAATTTTTACTATCATTTCACTCTTTGAAGTAATGCATTTGAATTTCCTGCACTCCTGTTGAGCATGTTGGTTTCTGTTCAAGAAACAGTTAGGTGAGAGCCAAACTGAGTGTGCTGGTTTAGACCAGGCAGGGCTGACTTCAATGCATCAGGAACATAAATCCTAACCAGAACATGCCCAGAATTTCTAGTTCAGATCCAGAGTTAACTTCTGCTTACTGTTGTGTCATTTTTTGTCACAAATAACTGTGCGGAGCTGGCACACTCTTACAGGATACAACCTGCAGCAACAATAAAACTTAATTTTCCTGATACATGTAAAAGCTGAGTCCTGGCAAGGCTTGTCCACTTGGCTAAACCTTGAACTAGTGACGGGTGGCCCTGCATCACTTACCCTTTACTTATTTTTATCTCGTTTTCAAATTTTTATCTGACTTTCAAATTGGCTGTCCCAGTCTTCTGGTTAAGCTGCTGGGAAAAATGAAAATACAGCAGGGAAAACCTGTTTACTTGTTTTTAAATTGGTGCAGTGATCCACAAATCTATTGCCTTCTTCCCAAACTCCAACAAATAGGGATTCAATCCAAGGGGATTCCAAGTTAATTTGATTTCCCTGTGGTTGTGAGCAGAACGAGTGCCGCATGTTCCGTGTGCAGTTCGGAGGGAGCTCCAAGGAGGAGATGCAGGAGCACTGCTGCAGCTGTGTCCAGAAACTCAGCGACTACGTCCCGGTGCAGGGGGCTGAGGAACAGAGCCAGCAGCTCTGCCACAGCCTCAGCCAGGACACCCAGGGCATGGACACTGAGCACGCAGTAAGTGACCCCACACACCCACAAACAGTCACCTCTGCCTGGGAGAGCTGGGCATGGCAAGTTCCTCACAGCCGTGAGACTGTCTGCATGAAACAGGAGTTGGGAAATGAGCTGTACAGGGTAAAAAATGACCAGCCACTAAGTAACCCTGGATCCTGGCTCCTTTCTGTGTTCACCTTCTCCTGGTTTGCAGTGGCAGTAGCTGCTACAACTGCCTATGAACAATTTGAGCCTATCCTGGCACATCTAAAAGCAAGCTCGGGAGCAACAGAGTGTTTCTCCTCTCCAAGAAAAAGTCCTGAGGTAACTGGAAAAGGCAGAGACAGACAGCGTTTTCTAGGGTGATGATTCCAAAATCTCTGCTCTCTTGGGTTTTTAGATCCATGGAAAAGAAGCAGTGTGCTCTGGTAAGCATCCACACATAGCATTCTTTGCAGTTACTCCTAGGAAGTAGTCTGTAACGTCAGTTTAGCCATGTACTAACAGGCCTGTAGTTCAACTGTCATGTCTTCCATTTTTAAAGACTGGAGCAGATGTGCATGCAGGTTCCATAAAAAGATGTCTTTTTACTGCAGAAGGTAGCTGAGCACATTCCCTTCCCGTCAGCGCTAAAATTGGAACTACTTCCCCCCCTGCACATACCCACACTCTGCTTGGTAACAAGCCCTTATTTGCATTTGGTATTTTCTAGCCAGATGAGCCTCTCCCAGACTCCTGCACAGGCCTCGGAGAAAGAAGATCTGTAGCACAGCTCGCACAGGTAAAAACCAAAGATCTCCTGTTTAGAGTCTGTAACTGAGTCTGAGAATGAGCTGTCTCAGATTCCATTTTCCATCTGGGAAATGCCTTCCCTGAACACCAGCAGAACACTGGATCTGTGTAATGATCCAGAGCCAGGGAACAAGCAGTAAAACAAGGTGTTTGGTGGTGTAATCACCCCATTTGAATAGGAACAAATGACACACTGAGAGCAAAGAAATACCCAGAGGCAACATCCAGATGAATGGCTCTGGCACAGGTTTGGCTCTGCAGAAATGACTTGTGCAGATCAGAGCTGACACCTGAAAATATCAATCATGCTATCACAGAATATCTCATCTAACCCTGCCCTCTGGCAGTGGGAACCCATTCTCCCTTGTCCTGGCACTCCAGGCCCCTGTCCCAAGTCCCTCTCCAGCTCTCTGGGAGCCCCTTCAGGCACTGACAGGGGCTCTGAGGTTTCCTTGGACCCTTCTCAACCCTGAGCCACGGCAAAGCATCCCCATATTCCATGGACAGCTTCACTGAGCAGTTCTAGGTAAATACCTGGAAGTCAACTGTTGCTCATTTACTGGCAATTCAGGCCAGTGCAGAAGCAGATGAGCAGAAAACTCTGCTCTTTTCTGGTTTTGTGCAGTTGCTTCTCTTTGTCTCCCATGCCCTTCTTATGTGGTCATTGGGTGAGCACCGAATCCCAGACTGGGTTGGACTAGAAGGGACCTCAAAGGTCACCTCATTCCAACCCCAGAGCCACAATGCCCAGAGTTCTCCTACCACCACGGGGAAAAGCTGGGAGAGGGGATTAAACAGGGATGAAAAGGATGCTTTAATATAAAAGCCCCACACTTGAAAAAGACATTAGGCTAAATAAAAAGTTTGGAAGTGCACAGCTGGTTATCCCTACACAATCCATGTGGCAGCATGTACAGCTCATAGAGTGTACACTGATTACAGAATAGATACCCACCAGGAAGCCACAATACCCATAAAATCAGCATTTCCAGGGTAAATCTCCAACTGCAATAACAGCAGAGGCAATTGCGTAAAACCTACACTGCAATCACACCTGGGCATCAGAGGAAAGCTCAGATACAGAAATCCCAGCTGACTGATAGCATTCCAGGAGCATCAAAGCCAGGCAGCTCCACGTTTGTCCAGCATCCAGGAGGGCTGGGGCGTGGCTGTGCCCTTGGGGCCGGGGCCACCTTCCCAACCTTCGTTGGCAGTCGGTGCTGCGGCAGCGGCCGGAGCTGCCCCCGGCGTTGCGGCACCCGGCGTGGAGCGCCCGCCAGCTGGGCCCCTTCATCCGCCTCTGCCTCCTGGACCAGCACTTCCCAGCCTTCGTGGAGGACGTGGAGAAGGAGCTCCGCAGACTGGCCGAGGAATGAGGCACGCCCGGCACCCCGTGGGGTGCACACGGCGCCGGTGATTAAAGGTGGGAAAAACAAGGCCTACAGAGGTTTTTGTCGGTGTTTTATTTTTAAAAACAGGTGAATCCACTTTTTATACATCATTGCACTTCAACAAATACACAGAACACGAGTTCATGCAGCTACAGTTACGCACATCATGAGAACCCTGGTAGGTCTATTTCTACAATCTTTAAATCATGAGAAATTACAGTGTCAAACTAAAGAGGAATAACTAGTTGCATAGAATATCACCATGCTGTAACATTTCATCATTTAAACAAAAAAAAAAAGAAAAAAAGAAAATTATAAAAGTTTGCCTGAATTGAATGTACAAGAATATGTCGAACACATCAGTGCAAAAGGATTTGAGAATTTACATGAGTTAACAAAACAAAAGAAAAAAAAACAAAAAATCACTTAAAAAGCAATCATATATATATATTTATAAACTGAAGGTTTGTTTTTGTTTCCAACTGCATCCCACCACCACCAGCAAGCCCTGGCAGCACCCAGCCCCGACGCCCAACAGGCCACCCCGCGCTCCGTGGTGAAAGCCCTTAAGGAAACCCCAATGTCCCTGCTGCGAGCGCCGGCCCGGCATCGCTCCCTCCTTCCAGCCATACAGTAAGGAATGAATATCAGCAGCTTCAAAATGAACCACAACGACTTCTGGTTTCCCCTCCCCCAAATATAAATATATACTGTATATATCTTTAAGTTTTGCTGTACTTTACAAAAGAAGTCTCACTAGATGGCAGCGGTGCGGTTTGAGCGGTGCCGAATTTAACAGCTACAGGAAGTAAAAAACAGCGCATGCGTGAACCCGCCTGGCTACTGCTCGTGTAAAGAGAGGAAAGGAGGAAAAAAAAGCAACATTCACAGCACATCAAGCCCAAAAGAGTTTACACCTTCTACACGGAAGCATTATTAAAATTCATCTGGCTAGGTCATCCTTGCAGGAGAGGCTAAATAAGGCATGCGTTAGACAGTCATATTGTTGCTCACTTGGAAAGGAAAGAAAAAAAAGAAATCAGACAGAACCGGAGTTCTAGAACCAAGAGTTCCAACCCTTAAATTTAGCAGGTCATATTGCCATCAGTCTCTCAGAAACTTAAAGCTCTAAAAAAGAAACGAGAAAGAGGTGCTAGTCAATGGTGAAGAGCGCGAGCCGCCGCAGCCTGCAATCCCCGCGCTCCCACCGGGGCACGGCTCCCGACAGCCCCAGCTGCACTTATAGCGGGGAATCAGGAGGGCTCGGCAGCTTTGGCCAGATTTTAGCAAGCAGGTCCTTAAACCACCCGCCTGGTTGAGGACATCAATGTTTGTTCCCCCCCGCGCTCCCTGAGGCGCAGCGGGAATGTTTAAATGCAGGGAACGCGATTGCTGCCGCGCCCCCAGCGCTCCGGGCAGGAGGGCTGGGCCTGCCCGCTCCCGGCCGGGCGCAGGCAATACTTACATGATGAGCATTTTTAATTTGTGTTTCTCTGGCGTAAGTTTTTGTCTTTGTGATTGTTTGTAGAATTGGTTTTCCTGCAGAAAGGGATGAGAGAGAAATGCACCAAAGATCAGTCACAGGTACAGGAAAAGTAGACACTATTTGTACTTCATTAAACAGTGTTTCAGTCTTCCTCCCTTTAACTGGCTGAAGACAGCAGTTTTAGGCTTTGTATTTTAGCACAATATTTGTTTTCGAGCTCCAGTGCTAAGAAACGCACCAGACGGACCAACGCCATCTGTAATGTCACATGCGATATCAATCCCATGATTTATCACCTCCCACAACCCCCCCAGATTAACCCAAAGAGTATTTTTTTCCTGAAAACACACTTACATTGGCCCAGCTGGTTCATCATCTGCAGCAAGCATCCCGATGCACCCAGGGAGAGACAAGGGAAGGAAAGAAAAAGAGAGTCAGTGTTTGCAGGGGGCGGCAGTGCGAGCAGCAAACTGATCTATCTACAGCATCAAAGGCCATTCCAGTCTGGAGTGCAAGGATCATGGATTACTGCTCTGGATTCGGGTTTAATGGCAGGTATGTTGCTTCAATGGGTTTAGTTAACACTTGGAATGCTGGTCATGAAGGACTGCAACTGTAGCGGACAGATTGGTGCAACATGGTCAAGACTCATCTTGTCCCCAAGTTCCAGTGGTTCAATCTCATAAAATATAGATGAGGAGACAAACCAACGGTTCAGTTGTAAAATCCTGCTGGATGTTTGCTTGCATTGACTTTTTTAAATATGTCTTTTAATTTTTAAGCCGTTTTTCCACTGCTGATGGGTAACTCCTGGTATATACCCCAGAGGGTACGTACCCCACGCTCGTTTCTCCCCACACATGAAACAACCTCTACATTCCCATTTTTCTCAATGTTTAATTAGAAGGGATCAGGTTAGGAGGAGGCTGAAGGGGAACACTCGATTCCAGCCCCAGCCATGGTCCTTGGGCAGCAGCGTCCGATGCCACCAGGAGGAGTCGGGGCACTGGCACACCTCCGGACACACTTCAGCTGCAGAGGACTGCCGGCATCGTCCTGCCCATGGCCCTTGGCAAAACTCATATAAGAACTGGTGGGGGGAGGAATCTGCCAATGAGGAATGTTTTGCATTAACTCTCATGACCAATTGGGCTTTTTTTTGGAATTCTCAAACACTATTTTCTCCCATGCTGTAGTACAGAAGACGGAAATGCATTTACACAACAGTACAAGAGTCAATCCAGGAACCTAATGCTCCCACAGATGGATTTTGGGGGGACCAATTCAGGCCCTGCTGGTTTTGGCACTTGACAGTTGCCGTTCCCACCTCGTGCCGGAGGGATTTTTCAGGGAAGTCTTTGAGAAACTCTCAGCAGGATTCCACAAGGGTGCTTAGTGCACATGAAGCAGTTATGGAAATTACAGTCTTACAGTGTAGGCATCCGCATGAGCACACGCCAGGAGTAATGTCGGGGAGAGGGGACATTACTCCACCTGGGCCTTCAAGGCAACGGAGAGGCAAAGCCACCGCTAGCACAGACAGTGACCAGAACAAAAAATACTTCAAAAATAAAGAACTAACCACAAACCAAGAGCTTTACAGCCAAAGTAACAGACTAGCGACACACCGGTGTCCACAGAATTCCAGTACCAGCAACAGTAACTATCGGACACTGTACAGAGAACTGGGACTAGGAAGGACAGCCAGACATCAATGTGCTGTTGTATATACAGTGAGATATACAGAGACACATCAGGTACTCAAACACAAAGCACAGCAGAGGAATCTACGGCTTCCTTCCACAAACATCTTTGGGAATCAAGGATCCGAGAGCAGCCGAGCTCCGCGCTCCGGGCGGGACGAGCCTGGGAGGGACAGCGAGCCTGGCCCCCAATGCCAGCGCTGCCTCTGAGACCCAACTCGGCTCCAACAAGCACCATCGACAGCTTTGGGAGTTTGTTTGGCTGGACTTCAGCAATATCAAACTGCACCGTGGACACTCACTACTAAATAACCGTTTTCCCTTCTCTGCTCAAAGATTGAAATGCCCATCTCAGATCAGCAAGTTTGTGTTGTCAAAAAAAAAAAAAAAAAAAAAAAAAAAAGCTTCACATTATAAAGGCTGCCGTCGGTGATTCCTCACGAAGATCCCACAAAAAAGCCTACTGGAAAACTTTAACTAGATGGTGGATCCCCACAGCTCCTCCCTGTCCCATCTCTAACCTAAACCAGAGATAAAAAGACCGAGGGAAATTCCCGGTCAGTGCTGGAAAAGCATCCCCAGTACAGTACAGACACAGACCGAACCCTCAGCGAAACCAGGGGCAACAGAACAACAGAAAAACCAGTACAAAATCAGACTAAAGAAAAGGTTCAAAACAGCAAACTGAAATCCAAATTAGTTGTGAACGTGAATGAGGAAGTTTTCAAGAGTGTTAACGTTATGACTTGTGCGTTGTATAGACTGAAGCGGAGGTTAAACAAACTCCAAAGCATGCAGAGCTCTCACTTACCACCATTTTTTAAGGGTATGATGCAATTGAAGGGGGGAAAAAAAAAAAAGAAGTCATAGTAACCGACAAGATCAATATAACCCAAAGCTTTAATGCCACAGCCCTGCTCTAGAACAGTCAGTACGGCACGGGGACATCCCCAGCGCTCCCCGAACGCTGCCGAGAACGCACACTGACCACGCCGAGCCCCTCCTCCTGCAGAGTCTCCTCTGGGACTGGCCATCTGCAGGCTCCAAAACCCCCGTTACAGGAATAACCCCACAGCCAGGCCTTTCCTGCAGGGATGGAATGACCTGCGGCGTGGGGTCCCAAAACCACACGTTTCTCAACCAAAATGGGAGAACTGCTGCTTGTCTTTAACACGTGTAATCAATCCCTGCAGGCAAAAATATCTGGGAATTAAAATTGGAAGATGATGACAAGTAGATCTCCCTTAGCTCCTCCACTTGTATGGGAATGTGTTTAGTGCCCCCCGCCCCCCACTTTCAGCCTTAATTTACAAGGCATTTTATATGTCACTCAGTTTCTTTCACCGCCTTTGGAAAGCTACAGGGTTTATTTTTAGTATCAAATTAATCCTGGGTAGCATCTCGTGACTGGTGGAAGTTAAAATTGAAACACCAGCGGGTTCTTCCAGCACTAAGATTCCAATTTTTGCTTTTGAAGGGATTCTACATCTCAGCTCATGCTTTAAAACGAAGAATCAATCCCAGACTGGTTTGGGTTGGAAGGGCTCTTAAAGCCCATCCAGTGCCACCTCTGTCATGGGCAGGGACACCTTTCAGTATGCCAGGGTGCTCCAAGCCCCATCCAACATGGCTTTGGGCACTTTCAGGGATCCAGGGGCAGCTTAAATGCTCTGAAGGAGCAGCCAGAGCCTGTGACAGCTCAGGGTCCTGTGTTAGGATCCACTCCCATCGGGATACAACGATGCTGCTGGGAACAGCTGATGGTTATGGCCCCACTATGTACCTGCCTCACAGTCTGCTCACCCTGACAAATTTAAAGTGTGAGAGAGAAAGATGTGCATAAAAGGGTAAAAAAACCCCAGCAAAATCACTGGTTAAAAAAGGTAAACGGTTGCAGTTAAAACAGTTTGTTTCTTTCAATTACTTACAGTAATAGCAGGAACAGGGAAAGTCAAGAAAAAAGCAAAAGAGGGTTAGAAAGAATGTGGGGATTTGGATGGAACTTCTGCAGAGCCAGAAGAAACACATTTATGGGAAGTCTTTGGATTAGGCTGAGGAATGAGAGGGGAAGAATGAAAGGGACATGTTATAACCCAGTCACCTCACAGCTTCAGACCCGAGATCACGACTGGTTTACAAGTAAAAACCGCTCCCATTCCTATGAGGAATGGAGCCAAGGGGTTTTTACTTTCTACTTACCCCAGGAAACACCCTTTAACCCAGGGGTGGTGCTGATTTTAGACTATTTGATCCGACAGCAGCAGAAAGCCCACACCCTTTAGGAACCTTTGCTACGCTACACTCAGTGGAGCTGGCTGGTCTATGGAAACCAAGCAGCTGGAGCCGTACCACAGAGGAACAAAGCCATTCCCTTCTCCTCGTGCAGGGGAGCACCCTGGCATTCCCTGCTGGCATTCCCTGCTGGCATTCCCTGCTGGCACCGCCTCCTGCCGGGCATGCAGCCACGTGCCAGGGCATGCCACGCTCATGCAGCTCTCACCCCCAAAGCCACGGAAGGAAGCTGCACGTGGCCAGCCCCCTCTGGATCTGCCAGCCCCTCTGGATCTGCCAGCCCCTCTGGATCTGCCAGCCCTGGCCACTCCCTGGGAGCGGGGAGCAAGCTGGATGCTGCCTTACCAGGGGTAAGGCAAGTCAGAACTCACGTTCTGAAAGGATGCAGGAATTCAAGCGCCATCTGCCCTCCCTTCCTCCTTCCAGCACAGGATTTGGATGTGCTGGGAGAACCCCTCCTCCACAGGCTCCGCAGCAAACCCTGCACCAGGCACCCCCTGATACCACTGTTTTGGTGGAAATGGGGATTTCATGGGTGCAACGTTCCCTTTCCTGCTCTCCAGCAGCAGGAAAAAGAATCAACTCCCAAATCAGAGTTCTGAGAAGGAGGAATCACCAGCAAAGGAGCTCCTGAGCAGCCCTGACCCGAGGCACATGAAGCAGCTCACTGGACACACAAAGCGAGGTCCATGCAAAACCGAGCCCTGCAGTCAGGAAATGCCAAAGTTAAAGGAGCGTCCCTGCTCTTCCAGCATGGCAGTGCTTCCAACAGAGGGAACATCTTTGCACTGGGAAGTGTTTTGGGAACACTGAAGTGCTCCAAGTGTACCCAGGAGTCCATCACCCTCCCCAGCCTCCCAGGGATGAAGCCATGGGCACGCTGAGCCAGGGCATTTGAAGCCTGCAGAACATGGAGACCAGAGGGACATGGAATTAATTCATTTGTTTCTTTGGGCTGGCCAGGCAGAGTTCCCAAGTGCTGAGGAAAAAGTTCCAGATGTCTGAGGATCCTCTCACCCAGAGAACGCTTCTGTCCCACCAGTCATGTCCCCCAGGACTAAGTGGGCACTCGTGCTCAGCACCAGACTGGCCTCACCTGAGGAGCTGGCCCAGCACACCCCAAACACTGTCATTTGTGTAGTTTTAACTGAGCCAGCCCTAAAGTATCACCCAGGCACAGCACAAGGTGAGAGCTCATGGTGGGCACGTGCAGCTGCCAGCAGGATCCAAAACCCACAGCTCATCCTGCACTGCCCCAGTCAGGAGCCAAGGTGTGCTCTGGCAGCTCATTAACAGCTCCTTCTGCTCCAAAAGCCTTTGATTTTCCTCAGCACAGCAAGTGGCCACGTTTAGGAGCACTGGTTTTCTCCAAATTTTAAAAACAATCCTTGGAAGTGGTCTGAATAAGCCACATTTCCAGTTATCTGTGCACTCCTCTCAGCAGGCCAGGTGGTGGCCAGGACATCAGAGATTCCTGAGGGGCAGTGGCACGCCCTAAGATGGATGTGTGGCCCCTGCAGAGGGGGGACACCACAGGTCCAACACCTGCAGCCCAACCCAGGGGATCTTTACAGGGATCTGCAGCCAGAGCCATCCTCCAGCAGGAGGAAGTGCCAATCCCTGGGCACAGATCCACAGGGGCCACCCACCTCACACCTGCTGTGGGATCCAGGCTGACACACCCCTCGCAGAAACCTGGGCACTCCGGAAGGGCAGCCCTGGGCTGATGGTGGCGATGATGAAGCAATCTCAGTGTCTAAATTTGGAGAGGTGCAAGGAGAACATTCCCATGCCAGCAGGAAGGGCAGCAACAGCTCAATGGTTGTTGGAGCACCATCTCATGTGGAGCTCTGCCACAAGCACAGTCCCTAAGGCTGAGCACGCCCCACTGGCAGCAGGATTGGAAAAGCCAGCGGAGAGATCCTGGCTGGTGCCAGCTGCTGTGGATAACGAGTGCTGTGGTGTTTGGCCTCAGCCTGCTGGCTCAGCCACAGCTCCCTGATGCTCCCTCCCCAGCTCACTGCAGCAGCGGAGGCGGAGGTGTCACTTTGGAAGAGGGACCTGAAATTCCAAACGCCGAGCACGCCGCTGCATTCCAGCATTAACTTTGGCATTTCATAACCATGTCTTGGAAATAATAACATTCAGGATAACCCAAGTCCAACATCCACACGTGGGAATCAGGAGGCTCCTGATGATTTCCCACGTGTGCATTTGTGTGCCCTGCTCCTGGGGTGCTCCCCCAGCACGGCAGCACAGAAAGCTTCGATGCCAGTACGGAAAATGCACAACTACCCAAGGAATGTGGGACTCAAGGCAGCGTGATGCCGATTGTGTCCCTCAGCCAGGCAAACCTCATCCACAGGAAAGGACTGTCATACTCAGCATGGATTTTTCCTCCAGGAAAGGGGACAGGGAGAACATCTGACCCCCATGGAGGAGTGTCATGTCACTCTCCAGGGCTCTGCCTTCAGAACAGCGGCCCCAGTGAGCACTGAGTAACCTCAGCTCCTTGGCTCATCATCCTGGACAGCTCCAGGGGGACGATGAGCCTGGATCCCTCGGGTACCTGAGGAGTGGCCAGACCAGCCAGGAAAACTCCTGCCTTGGAAAGAGGCAGTGAACTCTTCACCTCCAGTCTGAGCTTCCCTGCACCACCACAGGGGCTGTGATCTGGTCATGCCAAAACCAATTCCTGTTGGATTCAGTCCATCTGGGGCTGTTTGCAGGAAATATTTGTATATCAAATTCCTTGTTTTGGGAGACTTCATCCAATGAAAATTCTGAACACAGGGAACTGTAATCACTGATGTGGAGGTGGGTGTGTGCAAGGGAAAATGAAAACTGTCTGTTCCAAGTTTCCCGGGCTGGTGGAGGTCCCTGAGGCCACGCTGAGGGCAGGACAAGCCCCGGAGCCACTGGAAGCTGTTAGTGATGCACAGAACATGCACTACGGTTCAACTGGGGGGCTCTGCCCCGAGAGCAGCCCCCACACATGCTCTGTAAGCAGTTAGTAAGTGCTACTCAAGGCTTGCAACCACAGCTGGTTTCCTCTAGGGATGCACTACTTCAGCCACTTCTGATCCAAGCCCCAGCCCTTCTCCCATTTTTTTTTCCCTTTGTGCTGTTCCAGGAGCTCCTCTCCTCACTGTGGGTCCCGTGCGAGGCCCCTGAAGGTGGCTATGACCCACCCCACACACAGATCACTGTCTCACACCTCTATTTCCACGCCCTTTGAGGACCCAGCCCCGCTGCAGACCCACAGCCACACCCTGGGAAGCACTCTCACTGGGAAAGGCTCGGCCAGGGTGGTGCTGAGGATCACTCCAGCACGCTGCCCTCCACCTGCTCCGTGCTTGGATCCATCGTGTTCCTACAGCACCATGACATTCCTGCTGCTTCTCCCAAGGAGTGCTTGCAGAGCTTTTCTCGCTACACACTGGAGTAAGCTGCTAGCAGCACATTAAAGGCTGTTTCTCAGCATGGATCTTGCAAATCCTCAGCCTCACACTGCCCCTTTCCCCAGCTGTGCACAGGGGAAGGTGTGCAGGAGAAGCTCATAGATGAAAGTAACTACTAGTTGTACGTACCAAACACACATTGATTAACTAATTATTGCTACTATCAAACTTGATAATAAGCCCTATTTTTATAAAATCTAAGCAGTGGCTACAATTAGATAGAGGTTCCAGAGCATTCGTTAACTACAGATTCAGCTACACAGCAGAGGAAGAGCCCTCCCCCCATCTCTGAACCCTGAACACATTTTAGTTTTGAAGCACCTTTGCAGCCCCAATCCCTTGAAGTGCAATGATTCCTTAGTTTGAGTGTAATGTTCCCTCACGGCCCCTGCCCAGCGTCCAACCCTGAGGCCACGGGGAGGAGGCAATGCCACCACGGGTGAGGGCACTGCCAGCTCTGCCCCTGTGCTGCCCCACGCTCCTTGGGGCGGATGGACAGCGTTTCTCAGGAGAGAGATGGGAGCACTCCATCCCTCCTGCAACAAAGCTTCAAAGACATCCATAACCCCCTCCCACCCCGCGGTCTGACACCCCCTGAAACCCAGCCCTGGGCCTTGCACCCTCTGGGCTTAACGTCCGGACAGGGAAGAGAGGAGAAAGAGAGCGTGGAGCGGGACAGGCTGGGCTGCTGGTCCTTCCTGCACAAGGTTCCTCCAGCCGGGCGGGCCCCGTGGCCGCGCTGGCTCCGTCACAGGCGGCGCGGGGCGCACTTACCGTCGGGAACTTCGTCCGGCCGCTTCCGCTTCTCGTAGATGACGATGATGACCACCAGGATGACGATCTCTGCCAGGATGCCCAGGAAGGGCCACAGCGGGGCCAGGTGGCTGCGCACGCGCAGGATGGTGGTGACCGACACGGAGCCCACCTGGTTGGTGGCGTTGCACTGGTACTCGCCGGGGTCCTCGTTGATCTGCAGGTTTGTGATGCTCAGCTCGGTGTAGTTCTCTTTGTTGGAAATGAAGAACCTGCCCGAGGAGTTGTTGATGTCCTGGTAAAGGGACGGGGGTGGGAAACGGCAACAGTTTTAAGTTCTGGGGCCTTTGTGGAAGGGAACAGGAGGAGATTTGAGGGAGGAGCCCAGGTCTGGTGTTTGTGTCTCCAAACACCACCAAGGGAATCACAGAATCACCTTCACGATCATCGAGTCCAACCCGTGCCCAACTCCTCACCTAACCCCACAGCACCCAGTGCCACATCCAGGCTTTCTTTAAACACACCCAGGGATGGTGACTCCAGCACCTCCCCGGGCAGCCATTCCAGCACTTTATCACCCTTTCCATGAAGAACTTCTTCATAATATCCAACCTAAGTTTCCCTTGAGGCTGTGTCCCCTCGTTCTGTCAGTGCTGCCTGGAGAAAGAGCCCAAGCCCAGCTGAGTACAGCCACCCTTCAGGGAGTTGTAGAGGGATAAGGTCATCCCTGAGTCTCCTCTTCTCCAGGCCAAACAACCCCTGCACTCAGATCACTGCCAGCACTCAGCCACTCCTTAAAATCTTCAGCTCACACTCAGCAGGAACACCCACCCAGTCCTGTTACTTGTTTCACATTTTGGCTCCATCCATCCAATTCTGCCTCCCTGGCAGGCCATGCAGCAACAGGAAACAGGGGTTACAAATCCCCAGCTCCTGTCTGCTATTCCCAATGTTGGGCACATTTTCCTGCTCACTACATCACTGGCTACACAGAACAAACAGATCACCCAAGCTCCAATGAGAATCACTGCCACCTCCTCATATTAAGTCTTGTGAGCTCAACCAGTAAAACTTGGAGGAATTTATAACCCAGTGTGGTTTTACATCATGTTTCATAACTCAGATCTTGCAGTTTGTAGCAAATTCCAGAAAATGGCTTTCAGGGTAAGTTCTCAACTTTGCCCAGCAATGCAGTGAGCAGCTTTTTTCACATACCAATAAAATAAACATCAAATTTATATTCACCCATCCATCCTAACTGCTGCTGAAAATATCCACCATCGCTCACACTTTGGAGGAACAGCACTTTGAGAAGTTACAAAGCACCTTCAGCAGCCCATCCCTAACCCCAGGGTGCTGCTTTCCTCCCTCTCTGGGGGTCTGGGCTTACCTCAAACACCCCATTGACCTTCTTGCGCCAGACCCACTCGGGGTGGGGGAAGCCCACGGACTTGCAGTACATCAGGGCCTCCTGGCCCTCGTTCTTGTTCTCACTCCTCTTGTGCCCAGTGATGTCAGGAGTGGCTACGAGACAACACAGCAGCTGGTAAGTACAAACAGGTACAAACAGGCTTCTTCTACTCATCTGGACACAAATCCCTGCAGCCCCCTGGAAGGCGTGCTATCCCACACCGAGGGGATGGTATGGAAGAACTGTGTCTGTGTGTCCCTGGGCATCCTAAACCCTGTGCTCCTGTGCTCCTGTCTGTGTGTGTCCCTGGCCATCCTAAACCTTGTGCTCCTGTCTGTGTGTGTCCCTGGGTATCCTAAACCCTGTGCTCCTGTCTGTGTGTGTCCCTGGGTATCCTAAACCCTGTGCTCCTGTCTGTGTGTCCCTGGGTATCCTAAACCCTGTGCTCCTGTCTGTGTGTGTCCCTGGGCATCCTAAACCCTGTGCTCCTGTCTGTGTGTGTCCCTGGCCATCCTAAACCCTGTGCTCTGTTTGTGTCCCTCGGAGCAGCCCTAAACCCTGTGTCCCTGTTTGTGTCTGTGTCCCTGGGCAGCCCTAAACCCTGTGTCCCTGTTTGTGTCTGTGTCCCTGGGCAGCCCTAAACCCTGTGTCCCTGTTTGTGTGTGTGTGTCCCCCCCTAAACCTTGTGCTCTGTCTGTGTCCCTCGGAGCAGCCCTAAACCCTCCCCTACCCTCCCCTAAACCCTCCCCAGGCTTAGGCTGGCTCAGGTCAGGGCCTGGGCTGACCCCTGGCCCAGCAGATGGCCCCGGGCTGCAGGGCCCACCTTTAAAGCTGCAGCTGCTAATTACACACACGTGGCTCGCTGTGTGATGGCAGCTCTGAGCTGTTAATCCAGCAAAGAACAGCCTGGCTGCTCCAGGAAACTGGAATTTCCTACAGAGACTTCCCTGCACCGCCAGCAAACCCCCTGCACATGGATACACAGAGCCAGAGTGAGCAATCCCAGCTGCAAGCTGAGATAATGAAGGGAATTGCACAGCTCTGCTCAAAGGGAACAAAACCTCTCGTGCCACCAGACAGCAGCTGAGCCTGCTCTTCCCAGAATTACAGCACAAATCTTTGGGAAAATGCCTGGCAAGCTGACGTGCTTCCTGCTGCCCTGTGTCAAAGGGGTTCTGATGCAGAAGCATCCCGTGCCTCAGATTCTTTTTGGGCAGTAACAACATCATCAAAGTGAGATTCTGAACCACAGAAAATCCACGGCTGTAGGAAAACCTGTGTGTTCACTTGGACAGGCCCGAGGCATTCTCCAAGCGCCCATGGAAATTCCAACAGCATTTCCAACACAGCCCTGGGCTTTGCAGGAGTCCTGACCAAAGGATGAAGCTCAGCCAGATGCCAACTCATTGATTCCAAGATGATGCCAAGCACAGCCATGACAGGTAAGAACAGGCTAAGAATATACCCCAAGGGGTTTATTTAAGAAAACTGACACCCAAAATGCATCCGAGTGACATAAAACTTGACCAGAATGAAGGCACCAGATCCAAACAATCTCCTGGTCTTGTACAAAAAGGAGCTGCCAGAAGCTGAAGGAAGCTGGGAAGAACATTCCCCACCTGCCAGGCGATCCTGCACTCCCGGTGCCTGCAAGGGGCAGAACACCTGGAGCAAATGGAGTTTCTGAACTCCAGCTCTTCAAGCAGGAAAGAAATCAGCTCTGGGGCTGGGTGTGCTGTGCTACTCCAGGATCCCAGGCACTGCAGAGCACCTCCCACGTCCTTCCCCCACCCCGTGCCCAGCCTCAGAGATGAAAATGACATTTATTCCAAATAATGAGGGCTTCAGTTTCATCTTGGGACCTGCTGAAAGGTGCCACCACTTCCCTGCTGTGCCTGGGACATTCTTCAGGCAGGAGCTGGGTGAGCCCCGGAGGCTTCTGCTTCCTGGGGATGCCAAGGAGGGATCTCCTCCAGCCCACGGACACGAGAGCCCAGCGGTGACAAGGACACGATCCCAGAGGTGGCAGGGCTGGAATGCCACCAGGGACTGCAAACTGGGATCATTTCCCATGAGGGGAAATAGCCTGCAGCAGCTGGGAGCTGCAGCCCCCCACAGGCTGGGTTCAGTGCCACCCTGAGCAGAGCTGAGCCTGGAAAAGGGGACAGGGACAGCACTCCCAGCTGGCCCGGTTTGTGTCGCGCTGCTGGCAGGGACGGAAAGGGACAGGAAAGGAGAGGGAGCACTTTCTGGGACACCTCCCCTCCTACTCCAGGGTGACACAGTGACATTGCTGGAAGGAGAGGCCAGATCCCAGGGGTGATCCCAGCAGAGCAGCAGTGCCCAGAATACCTCTGCTGCTCCCTGCTCTGCTGGGACAGGGCTATTCCTGGAGCTCCCAGGGGGCTCTGAGCAGGGCTGATCAGGGCTCGCTGCTGCCACCCTGACACAAATCCAGCATTTTCTCTCCCAAACAATGCAGGGAATCGTGTCCTGCTGTCCCCATATCCTCACAGTCCCAGCTTCAGCAGCTTTCCAAGCCAGGATTGCTCCTTGCACCGTTCTGCTCCGTGCCAGCCAAAGCCCAGGGTGAGGCAGGCTTTGTTGGGATTTGGATTTCAGCTCTCAGGCAGCAGAGCCCCCTCTCTGCTCAGACCTGCTCCCTCACTGCTGCATCACTGGCACCAGTGATGGCAAAGAGAGCTTTGAATTCCTGCACGTGGAGCAGGAAAAATCCTGAAGGGATTTGGGCTGGAAACACCTCATGAGGAGCAAAAGGAAACAGGCCTAATTTAAATTAACTGCCACCAAAAAAAAGGGAAATGAACAGACACTCAGGAACGCTTGACAGGAGAGGAATTCTAAGCAGCATCATTTTGATAGTTCTAAACCAAAATACAGGAGAAAGGGTGTCTGTGGCAGGGTGACCATGGGGCTCCAGTGCTCCCAGAACTCAGTGTGCAGCAGCTTTCTGAAGGGTTTGGGGGTCACACAGCCAGGAAAATTCATCTCCTCGTATACATTCAGCCCTTCCAAGCTCTTCACTGTCACTACTGAAAAGGGAGAGGGAAATTTAAATGTGTAATACCTCCAAACCATGGCCCAGTTACCTTCAAGTTTCCCATTAAGAGACAAAATTATAGCAAGGGCAAAGCACCTAAAAATATTCCTGCACTGAAAACTGGGATGTCTGAGGGGTGACCTGAAGGTTCTGGAAGGTTTCTTTTTCTGGTTGTGGTTCCAATCCCTGCCTCCCTCTGGAGCTCGAAGATACCGAAGGCACCAGGAGAAGGAGGAACATGAGAGGATTTTCATGGATCACTCCAAGATGCAGCTGGGCTCAAAGAGTGTCCAAGTGAATTCATTCCTGGCAGAGAGGAGCGAGGCTGCAGCAGAGGTTTCCTGAGACAGCCAGCAATCAAGGACCAGGCTCTTCCCCAGGCAGAACTGGGGAGGATGGAACAGGAAGGTGCAAAGGATGGAACAGGAAGATGCAAAAGGAGTTGGAGGAATCCCTTGATGAGGCAAGGGCATAAAGGCCTCCCAGGAAGGGGAATTCAAAAGGACCTGTTTCCTCTCCCCTTCTCCCAAGATCCTGGTAAGAGCAGGAGCACTGCAGAGTTCTCCAGGGCTGCATTTCATTCTTTGGGTTTCTCTTCATCCTCGGGCCTCCAGAGCTCCTGACACCGGCACTGCAGGGATTGCCCTGGGTGGACATGCAGCAATCAAAAATCCCTGCCAGGGGGAGGAGAGTGGCCAGGCCTGGCACCTGCAGCACCACTGCCCCTAAAGATCACCCCCGGGCACCCCAGCCTGCTGCAGTGCCAAGGAAAAGGGGACACGAGATCCCTGCTCCAAGGCCCCATCTCCCCTAAACTCAGCATTTGCTCAGCCTCTGGTGTGCAGCTCGGAGCACCCCCAGAGCCCCAGGGAGCTGAGCAGGAACAAAGGCGTCCCAGGAACCTCAGCAACAGCTGCCTGAGGGAAGCCAGCCCTGGAATGAATTCCCAGGAAAGGCACCAGACACTGCCACCAAACCCCGGGATTCCCAGCTGCTCCTACACCTCTGCCCCACGGATTTTTTTGGGAAGTCAATCCCAGGATGGTTTGGGTGAAGGGACCTAAAGCCCATCCAGTCCCAGCCCTGCCGTGTGCAGGGACACTTCCACCATGCCAGGCTGCTCCAGGGCCTGTTCCAGGGACACGGCAGGGACTCAGGGGGCAGCAGCACACAGAGGGAGGTGGCCCTGCACACCCCGGGCTGCCTCTGCCACAGGCTCTGGGGAAGCTGTTCATGAGCTGTCAGAAAATCCCTATTTTTGGAGCACAAGCACTCTGGCATTTAGCACCCTCCTTTCCATGTGCATCAGCAGTGAGAGCTGCAGCAGAATTACAATTAAAGCTGTGTGTAATTGCTTGAGCACCAACACTAGCCATGCAGGTAAACACTAAATTACAGATGTGCACGGGCAGCCCAGACCGTGTCACTGTCCCTCACATCTGCTTCAAGTACAATCCCAATTTATGATCCCCAGTTCCAGGAACAGCATCTGAGGAGTACTTAGGTGTAAACAACCTGTGGGAAGCGTGCAGGATTAGCTCTCCTTGCACTTCAATCACAGATATTGGCTTTTCTTCCCCCAGAGTGAGCTCCCACCTCCCTGCCAAGCTCTGCTGGTGGCCCTGCCTGGCACAGCAGCAGTCAAGCCCCGAGGCAAACATTCCCACAGGGCCTTGCAGAGGCCTGGCTCCACTCCCAAAGTCTCATTTCCCCTCTCTAGGAGTGGTTTGTCACCTAAAGCAGCCCAGAGGAGGCAGCAGGAACCTAACATTTTCATTCGGGTAACATTAGGAGATTTAGCAATTAGAGCAAAAGGGCAGAATGGAAGGAAAAAATCCTCAAGAAAAGGAAAAGAAGGAAAATTCAACTCCTCCACCTGTGTACCCTGAACACCCAGCCAAGCTCCTCAGAGGCACAGGGTGTTGGAATCCCCTTTCTCACAGACTGATGGATCCTCCCAGACCTGTCCAAGCAGCACAAATTCCCCAACTCTGCCCTCCCTGCAGCCCCGTGGTCTCTGGGATTTCACAGACATTACCTGACACCAGCACTGCTCTGTGGTTCACTACAGCAACACTCGTGGCACACCTTGCCCACTTTGCAGCTCCTACTCCTCATTTCAGGCTCCCAGAGATGCCAGGAGGTGCCCAAGACACAGAGGTGTTTCAGCGTCCCCAAATGCTGTGGCTGCACTCCCACCCCACGAGCTGTTTCCCTGCACGTGTGCCAGGCTGTCCCTTGGAATCTGAGTTTTTATCTGTGATAACAAGCCATTATTTGTGATCATTAACCCAGCTCTGCATGATGAGGAGGCCTTTTCTCTGTTCTGGGGCTGCCCAGGGGGCTGCTGCAGGCAGGGCCAGGGCAGGGGACAGTGACAGTCCCAGCAGCAGCTCTCACTTGGATGGCACAGTGGGACAGTGGCACAGTGACAGTTCCAGCAGAGAAGTACCTCTCACTTCGATGGGACAGTGGGACAATTGGACAGTGGCACAGTGGGACAGGGACAGTCCCA
>VXBQ01016357.1:0-10472 GCA_013400175.1 Phainopepla nitens
CCCCCCTGGTGACACCACGACACATCCACTCTCATGCTGCCAGAGATTTGCTCCCTGTCACGTCAGCTTCGTCATCGCTTTGTTCACCTTCACCTTGGTAAGAAGGCTTGAGTATGGGGCCTACAAGCTACACACATACCCAGACAAAAAACTTGTCCTAACAATTAAATTGTACTTCAGATATGAACTTCAAGTCTTACTATTACTTGTATTATTAAAAATACAGGGAAGTTTGGGGAAAAATACAGGTTGTTGTGAATGGAATTTCAATCCATGCCACCAAAAATCTGTTAGAATTGACTCACTGCTTCAGAAAATCCTAAAAAAAGACTGTGTTACAGACATTCCTTCCACGTTAAAACTAACCTCTCCAGGATGATCAAAATCAAGTCTGAAAATTAATGATAGGCTTTATCTACGACAAAAAACATGGTAAGTGTAAGATTTCTTTAATGGCATTTTCACCATGGAGTGTGACAAAGAGGAAAAAACACCAGAAAAAAACCTACTTCTTAAATTCAGAATATTTGTTATCGTATTACACGTGTAAGAAAATACTTTTTCTCAGCTAAAATACTGTTCCATAATTCCACTGATATCACCTAAAACAACTGCATTTTTAACAAAGCAAAGATCTGATCTCATGGGAAGAAAAGACTAAGACAACATTTTAAAATAATTCTATTAAGGAAAGTATTTTCAGTTAAAATAATAAAGTTTAATTTTTTATTAGAGAAATTAGAAAAAATGGAAAGAAAAACATGTCAGATAAAAGAAAAAAAGTATGTGGAAAATGTGCTGTAACAAACCAATAATGCAAGTTAGAATAATTGCAGTGTGTTTTATTTAGACTGAGGAATGCATGCATGATGAATCAACCACTCAAGCCCTCCTTAAGTAAAATCTGTTTGTCAGAAAATTAGCTATGGATACTTAATCCAATTAAGAACTTAGCTCTTTCTTACTGTTTCGCTCCATCAAACTAGAATTTGGCAGTCTTAATTATTTCTCATCTTCATATTTTCAGAAAGTTGGTTTGTGCTTTTGGAGATTTGTTTTTCTGGGTTTTTAAATTCTTTTTATCTTCTCTGGGGTTTTTTATGATTTTGTTTATTTTTTTTCTTATTTTAAAAGTCAGTTTACTAACTACATGTATTTTTATTATTTTTGAAAGGAAAAAAATGCTATAGACAAACTAAAAATAACTATATTTTTAAGCAGTTAATACACTGCAAGTCCCTTTGTGGTTCGTATTTTTATTTATTTTGTAAGAATTTATTTTAAATAGGTTTTTTTTCTTTTCGCAAGAATTTCTTTTAGGATGTAAAAGAATGGAAAGTAAGGTAAAGTCAAACTTAAAAATATTCATGTTTCATATTCTTGGCAATTTAAAATATATTTAAAATCATAAGTTACCTTAGCCTTCAGCAAAATGATGTATGATTGTTTATCTTCTTCTCTACATTAATTCTCTTTTTATATGAATTTGAGGTTGAATTTGAAGACTTGATTAAACCATTCTTTAGAAAAAATTTAACCACATTAGTGGATTCAACCTTTTATCATTAGAAGGTAAGTTGATCATTAAATCAAAGTACAGCAGTGGTTTTTCATTAATAATGTTCTCCTAGCTTCAATGACAACAAATATTATTTTTGCCATGTGGTTTATTTATATTATGTACACTATACTCACATATACCTTTTTATATTTTTCTACACCTGAGACCGCAGAGATTTTGCAGTCTTGCAGAAACTACCACTAAAAAGCTCAGATTTTTCCTGCTGGCATTCATGACAATATCTTTCAAACTTTAAACTTCTCCTGTCTACATTGCCAGAGGCAAGGTACTTCTTATTCCTAAGACTCACCATCGCAAATAGAATTGGAGTGGTTGCAGTTGTTCAAAAGATTAGATCCTGCACTAAAATAATTCTGACAGAGGATTTTTTTTTCAAGTTTTTTGGTTTTAATGTTAGTTCTTTGTTATATGGAAGATAGTAACTGCACGGATTAGCTGGGTCTAATGAAATTACACCTCATTTTTTTAAAAAACTATGATCTTCTAGCCTTATTAACAAAAGTTGGTACAGGTTCTTTACTACTCCAGACTAATTTCTATTCTACGTTAGGTATTTTCTATGTAGGATTTTTTGGCTTGAATAACATTTGTTTTCTAAGATAACACAGTAGAATGAAAACGTAATTTCAACTCCACACAACACTAATTAACCAAACTGTAACGCAGACTTCATATGAACAACAAAATCTGTCTTCAAACAAATCATAACAGCATTATGATAAATATTGTCTGAACAGATAAGTGCCACAGAAAATATCACAGTGTGATTATCCATTATTCAAACATCCAAAACTTCGTATCAAGGATGAGTTTGCCATATGATACAAAACATTGGAACAATTAATTCTTAGAACAAGTGAAATTTTCTGTATTTGGGAATAGTATGAAACATAGAATGTTTATTTCATCATAGCGAGCATCCCTACTTATTTGCACTTAAATATGAAATATGCTTATTTTAGTGACAATATTCACCATTACCTTTATCCCTATGAAAATACTCCTGTAATGAATGGAGTTTTTTTTGAATGCAATATCTACAAGGAATAGTCATACATGCTACAGTGTAAGATCTGTACATCCCCAAAGAGATGAGTTTTGTTGAGTCTTAAGCAGGGTATGTTATTTTTGGTCTAGTGTACTGGTAGAGGCAATGAACAACTGACCTTCTTTTTCATCATGTCACTGTGCTTACAGATTTCTGTCACATTCATACCCAATATTCTCTTTCCAGACCAAAGAATCCTAGTCTATTCAGTCACTTCTTCCATGCCAGCTGTCTGCTTTTGAATATTTTAAAACATAATTTTCTGAATCTTTTCCAGTGCCCTATTATTTTGCAATGAATGATCAGATCTGCACAGAAAACACAAACACATAGAAATTCACAGTGGAATAACAAGGTTTTCTGTCTCATTCCCTACAAATTTCTTAATAATTCTAACACTCTATTTTCATCTTTGTTCCAGAAGACTAAGCTGATAATTATAAATGTTTTAGAGTTTTCAGGTGTTATCCTGGAAGTAGCATCCCACAGTCACTCATTTAACATGAAAGAACTGCAGAGCATTTTCGGGGACTTTTTTGCCATGTACATTTTCTTATCAGTGAAGCCATAATATTTGTATTTCTCCTTAATTACAGTACTTTTCATGTAAATATAAGAAAGCCTTATAAATGCTCCAGGTCAAAAGCTAAGTCATAACTTTATCTGGGAATATTATTTTCTATTATTTTTCTTTTCTTTTTCCTCTTTAAATATTTTTTTTTAAATAAAAAAAAAAATGGAAGGCAAGAAGAAATTTCAGACCATAAAAGAGAAAATTTAAAATGGCAAGGTCATATACAAGACTATGGAATAGACCAATATGTTAACTATTTCACATTTTTTGAGTTACGCACTTTTTACTGCAACACATTTCTTCCCACCTCTGGTAAAGAGATGCCTTCAGTTAAGTATTAATATGGTATGTTTGCTTCAAAGAAAATGTGAATTTTCTCTTACATAAAAAGTTATAGTACTGTTTGTTCTAATTAAAAAACAAACCAAACAAAACTCGCATGATTTTCAGGAAGATACTTTCTAAATTACACGAACAATTTCAAGCACAGTACTTTGAGGTGACATTTGTATGTCTGTGTGAGAAACAGACAGGAAATAGTGAACATTTAAGAAAATCTGTATAGCTTTGTAATTTTCACTGAAGGAATCTTTTCCAATATGTGCATATTTTTTGGAAGAATGCTATCTTTATTAATTTGCATGATATTTGAATATGAACCTGTGATAATTCAGCACTGGGTATGTAGATGAAGATAGGAATTTTATGAGAGCTCAACAGTTTGTAAATGTTATAAACATCCTGTTTCTATCAAAACTGAATGAAACACTAACAGTTTTTTCCTTTGCTTCCATATCACACGAATAGTTTTCCCTTTTGCAAAACAGAAGTATAGAAATATTCAAAATAAAAAGAGGAGAAAGTCAATTGCTAATGTAAACAGGAATACTTCAACAGAATACCATTTCATTTCATCATAGGGTAATTTGGGATGGAAAGGTAATTTATTCCAAATTCTTGCTTAAATGAAGGTCAGCTATTAGGTCAGACAAGGCTGTTCAGAGCTTTCCCAGTACCTGTCTTTATATTTTGCTGTGCATGCTTACATCTGTCACATGAAGTGTCACCAGTCTCTAGGAAAATTCTATTTTCTCCCCTTTTCTCATTTTTACAATAGGTTAGAAAAGAACTGAGAAAAGCAGAGTGCACAATTAGGCACTCATTCTGTTAATATCAGATTATTAAGGGTTTGATTCTTTAAAGATGCAAAGTATATTGTATCTTTATGAAGTCACTGATATGAGACACTACCTCTGGTGACAGTTCTCTAGACACCACCCAAAGAAGATCAGAGGTTAACAAAGCAATTTCACTTCATATTGCAGAAAATGTGCTGGAAGAGAGATGAAATATCATAGATATCACATGATCAGAATAATTGTATGCAGGTGGTTGGGTGGTGGTTTTCTTTTAAAAAAAATTACATGATGCTCATTGTTACAAACTAAACAGCTTGGGTATTATCCTGAGGATCTTATTTTATTTGCCAGACTCTTGGAAATAAAAATGGGTTATTAATCCAATTTTACTTGAATTTTATTACCTTCAATTCTCAAATCACATTGGGAAGAAAAAAAGAGATATTTTGATTCCATTTACTTGTGTATTAACACATAGATAGTATAGAACATCAAGAAATGGTAATTTTTTTTCTAATTTTAAGATTTAAAAGATATCTCATAATTAAAAATGCATTAAAAATATTAACTATTCATCAGTTTTTCCCTGATATGTATGTTTATCATCTCAACTTCCACAGTACAGGTGCTAGGTTTTGACATTGTGCCACTGCATTCTCAGAAAATGCAAATGACTGAACTACTGTACATAATTTACGATACAATAAGTGTCTTGTAAGCCTCTAAAAGCTTCACTGCATCTGAAGTATCTGCACCTCAGGAGAATGGAGACACATTTTCTCTAAATGGTATGCCCTAAAGAGTGTGAAAAAAAATACCAGCAGAACTATTGATAATGAAAGATGACCTGTTTGTTTTCATTACTTCAGCATGTCCAAAAGTTAATGTCTTTTACGTAAACTGACAGAACTTTACTTACAGCCTGCTACTACCTGAATTGTTGAAGACCAAATAAAATCATGGATGAATATAATGAAATTCAACTCACTTACTTCTTCAATTATATCTATTTTTACTGGTTTCATCTTACTGATGCTCTCCTTGATATCAAATCAAGGAGGAGAAGCTGAAAATTATCATCTCATTGAGAGAAGAAAAGTTATTGAGGACAATGCAAATCTTTTTCCTTACTATGGAGTCAAGTTTTTTCACATCAACATTGAAACAAGAATCATTATCCTCTTTTGCAATTTTGTGAATTTGTATTGGTTGAGTTAAAGAAACATTGCAAAGGCTAAGCAACATCCAACACAATTATGCATTTTGCTTAATTGTTTGGGTTTACCCTTCAGTACTGAAAGGTCACAAATCAGCATAATATCATACTAACAATGTCAGGTGACATTTTTAATAATGCAAATTAACTGGGAACTTAATCAAGATGACAAAAAAAAAATATAGAAACTTTACCTCAAGATCCTGATAAGGCTTTTCAAGATCTTATCTTCACCATTTTTTATTGTTCCCATAATATAAGTCTATGTAAGGCTAGAATCTCCTTTGTCCAGAGGAGGACCATGAAGATATTGGAGGGCTGGAGCATTTGCCCTGTGAAGACAGGCTAAGAGAGCTGGGCTGTTCAGCCTGAAGAAAAGAGAGACCTTGGAGCAGCCTTCCAGTAAAAGGGGGCCTACAAGAAAGATGAAGACAGAGTCCCTTCCAAACATAAACTGTTCTATGGTTCTCTATGTATATGAATAATTTATTTTAAAATAAGTTGAAATACAGTTATACACTCTATAAAATATTGTATTATATGCAGACAAAATTATGCATGTATAAAATATCTACAATGCTATGTTGCCAGTAATGATTGCTTTTAACAATCTTCATCACCTCATTTGAGAGTTTCAGCTCATGTTTTGAGGCCAGTACATTTCAAGTCCTTGTAAAAAAAACCCCATAAAATCCCACGTTCCACACCTACAGCCAAAAAAAGCCATAAAAAGTAAAATGCAACAAAATTATTTCAAGCTCTTTTTCTTACTTTTAACTTATTTTTGTCCAGAATTTAGATGAAGTACAATTCCGGGGTTTATTTTCAGAATCTCTGAATATTCTTTTAGTCATGATAATAAATTAAGAAATGGTAATAGTATTAAATTAAATTTCTCAGGCACATGTTATAACTCCTGGCGATGGTGTTGGGCAGGGCCTGGAATTGGATTTAATGATGTTTATGGATCCCTTCCAACCAGATTGTTCTGTGATTCTCTGAAAATTTTTTAATGGCATTTATTTTCTTAATGTCTAATTTCTAAATAAGAGAAAATAGTATCTTCCATACCTTTTGACAGTCTGTAGGCATTGAAAAGGGACACTATCCAGACTTCCATTACAAAATAAGCAGCAAAGCTTCACTGCCATCAAACCGGGTTTTGGTGGTTGCTTCACTGTTGTTTTGATTGGTTCGCTTTGTGGTCTTTTTGGGTTTGGGTTTACTTGTTGGTTTTTTTCTAATGCTGGCTTGGTTCATGTGACTCAAGCAGGTTCTTAAGAAATATCAAATCTCATCATGCTCAAAAATATGCTCAGAGGCAAATTTCTAAAGTTTTATTACCATAAACTTGACACATGGTTAATTTACTTACTGAATAACTTGGTGCTAAATTTTCATTTCCCTACCTCAGGGAGAAATCTCAGTGGAGAATCAAGGGAATAAATACTGGTTTTTTCACCAGATGCTACTGAAAATAAAAGGAAGGTCTCTGGCAGTAAATGCAGATACAATACAATCTGAGCAACATGAAAAGATGAGCCTACAGGGTTCTTTTGGGAAATCTTTTGAAGAGGTGTTATGTCAAAATTATTTGACATAATGAAATACAAACAGACTGTACAGGCAATATGAAAAGTATTAATCCTCAACTGTATTGCTGGATTTTCCAGTATGCATGATATTTATGGGGAAGATGTGATAGGAAGATAATTATGGAGAAGATAAAGATAAGAAGAGAAAGAGACCTGAATTGCAAAAATTATGATATAACAGGAATGGCAGAGGTAGGAAAGTACAAGAGGATATTTTAAATCTAAGAAGTAAAGACAAACAATGATAATTTGTAATTAGTATCTTTAACATTTTATTCAAATTAATCTTTACAAATACATTAATACATACATGAACATATTCCTTTTGTTTAAGACACAACTCAGTGCTAACAGCTCCATTTCTAACATTTATTTATTTCATTATTGATCTAAGATTTTTCAATGTCAGTATTTCTAGCATATCTCAGAACTGTTGTGGTGGTCAGCAACCATTGCCATGGAAAGATGACTGAATGAAGTTTTTAAAAGAGCAGTTTTTCTGAAGGACTAGACTATATGGAGAAAAGCAACAGTGCAAGCTCTTGTAATGAGTTTCAGGCAGAAAATAATGTCAGTAATGAAATACAGACAGGACAGTAGATAAAAAAACATCAAGGGATGCAACTCTAATGAAAAATATAATTGATTTAAAAATAAATCATTATTTATATTTTGCAAAATGAGGATTTCAGGAATCTACTGAAAAAATCAGTCTGATATTGACTAGTAAGGGAATATAACTTATTTACATTAGGGGAGGTTTTTAAATGTTTACGTAGATGAGAACTTTTTTAATGCAAAACTGTTATGTTTGGTGGTGGTGGTGGTTTTTTTTAATTTTTGTGAGTCCGTGTGTTTACACTGCTGTGGCCCAGAATGATCATAAAACTACAACAGCAAAAATACTAGTGTATCTATTCTAGCTAGATTTTCTGCTGATTTTGGCATTTGAACTTTTCATGATAACTATATTCCATTAAGATAATGTGGGTTAAAGTAACTTAAATTGTGAGTATGAGGGAAACTGAACATATGAAACTTTTAATCTTCACACTATGCAAGACAAGTGCCTTCTATGTAAGAGTATAAAATGTTCTGTAGGCTGAGCAGGCATCATACCATTGTTTCATACTATTGTTGAACATTATTTTTGAGGTTTGGGTAGAAAGGAAGCTTCTTGGCCATCCTCCCAAAAAGGACAGAATTCTGATTTAATTCCTCTTACTATGTAAAACTGTTACCAAGATCAGCAAGATTAATAATCTCTCAAGAGCACTGAGTTTAGCAGTACAAGTACAGACCTACATTCTTTAAAAAACTGAATGAAAGAAACCTGTCCAATTGATTATGTAATTAAGCACTCTGTGCTTCATCTAACATGTATTTAAAATATGCCACAACAATTTGTTTACTATTGAAAAGTAATGCTGGTTCTATGGAACTGTAGTGCTAACTTCTCTAAATTACTTGAAAGTAGAATATTAAGAAAATCCAAGCCTGTAGACATCAACTGCACCTTATCAATTCCTATTCTGTTCTTGAAACTCCACATATTTCATAGACATTTACATTGGAAAGCAAAAATTATAAAAATTAAGACTTATAAGAAAATGGTGGGTGGCATTTTCCTTAAAGACATTTATATAGATTAGAAACTTGATTTCAGTGCTGTTAAATCAGAGACAAACGTTTTCACCTGGATGTAAACTGTAAGAACTAGTTATCTAAGAATTGCTTTGTTATTGCAAAAAGAATTAAACTTAAGTACCTCCAAATTCCTTAGCTTTTCACGTTTGCGATGACACAAAAATATTTTGTGTCAATTATTTTTTGTGTCAAATATTTTCCTTTTCCAGTGCAAAAGGAAGTTCCTATTAATGGATAAGACATAGGGCTTTACAAACGTGTGAAATCTGTTCTGACACTGAATGCTACAAATCCTGAAACAGCAGTTCTGAAAAGTACACTTTTAGGTAGCAAAGTTACTTTTCTTTTTCCCATCAGAAATAAACAGGTTTATCTGAAAATCTTTCCCAAGTCCCACAATCAGAGTAGGAGAGTTTTCTGGCATAGAAAACATTAGATTAAATACCTCAGGTTTGCAGATATAACCTTAACATAGAAATGAGTTTTCTAATAGAATCTTAGTTAAGGCTTGCACTGCAAACATGATCTTTTTTTAACAAAATAACCTTAAAGTACAAATAATTTTCCCTAGGACACATTACACTACTACACCTATACTATAGCAAAGTATATGATCTGAGAAAATAAACAAGAGGTATCAGAGTTTTCCCTATAGAATTCTAGGGACAAAATGATCCTATGATAAAAAAGCACAAAAAAAGTCAAAGGCAGGCCACAAAGAGAAAACACAATAAAAAACACAGTGCAGAGCAGTTTCCATCTTGACTGCAGCTGAAGAATAGCTGTTGCTACACAATATATCATTTTTATTGTAGAACTCTCTCAGCTTCTAGTACATCTCTGAGGAATATCTTGAACTGCTACTCAAGTAAATCAACAAAAATGATCTATAACTTGATAAAAGCGGCTTTTAGAGATTTAAAATTATTTCCATACCATTTAAGTTATTGTCAGCATTGTAACTGCAACTGTCAGGAGCCCAATTAATTCATATGTGAAAGTCATTGCTCTTTGCTACACCTGACCAAGACAGAAATATTATACCTGTGTATGAATTGAGACACTGAATTGAGCAAGAAGTGGGAAAAGCAGGTTTTCATTTCTAGGTGACAGTTTAAATACACTCCAACTTAGCAGTGATTGAACAACACAGACAAAGACTGCATATTGATCTTTGGAAGACTTTCTTGATCTTAATCCACTTTCTAATGGACAGCATTCCGTCATTCTGTAAACCACAAATCTGGAATTAGTTTTTGTGTTTTGAGCTTTACCAGCTTCCATCTAAGACTGCAAATTGTAATACAGTGTCTTTTGGTGGAAGGACATTCCTAACCTAACACTTTTAAGTTAGGAATGAGGAGCTCTGCTAGAATAAAGGTAGCTTCTCTATTTAGTCTGTGATTTGTTTTAATAAAGTCACTAAAAACTTACTTGTTTCTCTGCCTGAATACATGGTATATTACAAATATACGCTCTTACACTACTTACAGGATATTGGTAATAGCATTGTTAATGTTCCCGATTTTCAAAGAAATTGGTGAACTTAAAAATCTAGTGTAGGGCACACACCAGCTGTAGATTTCTATTTCTGTTTTCATCCAAGCGGTGTACAATGGGAATAATGTAATATTTCTTCTTCCAGATTGGTTTTTCTTTGCTTTATGTAAA
>VXBQ01016357.1:14508-37594 GCA_013400175.1 Phainopepla nitens
TTCTATTTATTTCTGCAGTATTAATGATCCCTTAGCGCTCACTGCGCACTCTAATGACTAGGTTGCATAACCAGTACACAGAAGGAATAAACTGGAAATGTTACAAGATCTCTTATGACATTAAGAACACAAAGATGTCCTAAAAAGAAACTCAGCCTCTTTGAAAGTATATAGAATATAGATGTAAAATATAATGTAAGTCCGTTTAAGAACAGCTCTTCACCATTTGTTTATTGATTGTTGCACTCCTTCAATAGCATCTTATGTCTCAGAAAAATCATACAGTTCCATTTCTTTTATTGAAAGTCTGAAACATGTCTAATTTTCCCATTGAAACTGTCACATCCAGTCAAAATGACTTGTTCTTTTTGAATGACACAAAATAAATTTGAAATGTATGCTCTCACACATGAGTTTCTTTCCCATATTTCTATTAGAAGCAGTTCTTAATCAGTCAGTAGCATGAAAGAAGAAATCCTTTCCATCTAATTGAATACACATGGCTAAATACCATGACACAGCTTCATACATACTGGATTAAACCACTTCAATCTCAATGGCAGCAAGCCAATCCCTCTGAACAGCCAAGAAACCCATGAAAGGCTACACAGTGTGGTTCTGAATAGTACTTAAAATACACAACTTTTCTGACTATGGTAAGGAATAGAAAGAAAATTGAAGAAGAAAACTTTTTCACAGTGAAGTTTACCAGCAATAAATCTCTTCTTAATAGAGGTGCCATACCATCATTCCTGAGGGATATTTGCAGTGCCAACCACACCCAGTTTCAGCTTTCTGTTTCTGCTTTTCCATAAGGAATTGCCTGTTGAGTTCAAAACTACTATGGTGTTTTCTAAGGCTAGGACTGTAATTCTGCCATTATTCAGACAATATTCGTAAATCTAAGTGCAAAATCAACTACAAAGACAAGTAATGGAGATAAAAGAGATATATATGTGATTGATGACAAGCACAAAGTTAGATGATAATTCCTGTAGGTAGTGTTGAACAACTTTTTTTTTTTATTGTTTTATTTTTCACTACTCCAAAGTATTATTATTAGCTATGTAGAAGAAAGCAAAATAGCAGAAGAAATTTATCTAGATTCAAAATTGCCTTTATATTTAAGATCCAAAATATCTGTATACATTAATATTTACAGAAGGTAATGCATGAAGTCACTACAGCAATACTAATCTGGCATGACTGTCAAAACTTAGAAAATTCAAAAATATGTATATTAAGGAAGATTAACCAATTTTTCAGACTCTTTCTGAGAATTTAAAACACTTTAGTGTGCTTTCTCAGGTTTTTCTTGACTTTTCTTGAGAGAGTGAAAAACAGTAATAGAACGGGAGTTAGGCAAAAGGAGTGGGATAAGGTGAAGAAGAGGGAGAGATAATTAATTTATTGAAAAAGACATGCTAGAGAAGTAGTTTAGAAAATGAATTTGACTTCAGAAATATGAATATAGTGTAGTAGTTTAGAAAATGAATTTGACTTCAGAAATATGAATATAGTGTAGCCTTCTTATCAGTGTACATATTATATTTTCAAGGAGTATGCAAGAGGATTTTAGTCTTGAGCATCCAGTTGACCCTACCAAGGATCCTAAAATTTTCCAGGTACCCGTCACGTGTGCAGGCATATAGCACAGGCATCCTACAATTACTGACTGAATTTTGAGGAAAAAGAAAAAAGGCATAATAAGAACTGGATTTTTCATCCTACCAAGGGAATGAATTGCACCTGAAATGGGAAGAAGTCCTGACATAACATGTAATGAAAGACAAAAACCCAAAAAGTAGTTCTCGAAGTTGTGTTAAGATCCATGTGTCTTGCCGTTCATTTCTATCCTGTGAACAAGTGTCATCACTCAAGAATGTTGCATAAGTAAGTGAGGTGTTTAGGGCCTGTATGCAATCGGTACCAGTGCTCTAATGAGTTGAAGAAACTCCATGCAGAAATGAGGTGTTAATGCTTTCAAGAAGCACGTTTGCTGTTTGAGATACAGACTGTCGGAGACATTCAGCAGGTAATATAAATTTGTCCAAAAAACACAAATAGAAAAAAAAAGTAAAAAACAAATCAAGAACAAGTATTTTGAACTGTCTCTAAAAAAAGAGGTGAACATGTTTCTGCTGAAAATTATGAACAAAAATAGGGATTCTGAGCCATGTTCATGTGCTGCAATTTCTCATTTTTATGTTCTATATTTTTACATCAAATTAAACTCTAGTTTTATAGGGAAAATCCAGGAAACATTGTTTGATTATGATATCTAACACAGCCAATTTGCTTTTAAAACAGTAAAAATCTTTACACCATGTAAAAATTCTCTTTGATTGTATTTTCTGAGACATTTGTTTAATATCTGGGAACACTAGTTTTATGCATAGCAAATAATTTACTGTATCTGATCAAAGTATTTGATGTTTGCTGTCATTAAGATGAAAACATTCCTTCTGCAATTTTTCTCTTACTAACAGTTCTGTGATTTTCATCTCCATGTTGTATTTTAAAAGTAATGAATAATTTTCTCTAGTGATAATTTTTGTGTTTCAGTTATTATAGCATTTAGTATGCTATTGGTTGCATCAATAATATTATAAAAGAAAAAAGCCACAGTACATTGACAGCGCATTAACATATAGATTAAAAACAATTTAGTCTTTTCAAAATGTGCATAATGTGCATTTATTCACAGCTGCATACTTTCAGGTAGTAGAAAATTTAGCAAGACTATAAAGCTAAACCAAACAAGTGGCCTGTGAGGTGTTTCATGGAACTTTTCATTATAAACTGTTTCTGAAAGCCATTAGGTTCCTGAGCTGAGCACAGTCATTATTACACTAACTTGATAAATACTAATATGTAACAGTTTGTAAAAACTAGAATTAAAAATTCCAGTTTTGCTATCTTTAAGTTTTTCTTTTTGCAAAGTTATATTCATGAGTAGCTCAATACTTTATTCAATACAGGCAGGTAAGATCTTTTTTCTCTAAATACCTCTGTATAATACATAACTTAAAACTTCTATAATACAAACTGCTGAGCATAACACTTTTAATTACTTCCTCTCCAAAAGCAATCATATTTTTTATAGATATAAAAATAAAATATTGCCTTTTTAAAAACACTGAGAGAGTTGGACAAGAGGAATACTATAATTTGGCAGGACCTATTATCTGCAAAGGCCTATATTACTTAATTTTCTACAGACGTTCTCTTTTATGCACAATAATTTCAAGGAGAAATAAAAAAAATAAAAACCTCTGTTGCTACAGTATATTTTTGTATATTAGCATATGATCAAAGTATTAGGCTGGTGTGGTTGGAGCACTTATTGATACACATGTCTGACTACGCTGGAATTGACTCATTTATTAATCTCGGCTTGCAGACACTTAGGCCATCATGCACAGTTTCCTGACTTGAGTGTATATATCGATTTCATGGAAACAATATTATTAACATTATGACCCCATGAATCAGAAAGGCAAGTCAAAAGCAACAATGTCATGTAATTTTCACATCAACAATCCTAATCAAATAATCCCTAACATGTTTAAATCTCTCTTTGAAAGACACAAAGTCTTTGTTTAATTTGTTTTGTTAATTATAAGAAGAAAGGGAAACTACTCTCAAATGAAAGTATGCAGAAGAGTACATGCATACCTATGTAAAGACATTAAATCTCACCCAATGAGGATCCCACAGAAACTCTACAAAAAAAGTGCATTTATAGATCTGAATAAGATCATAAAAAAACCCCAACAGAAATAAAAAGATTAGATGACGAATTCATCAGTTCCTGAAAATAGGATAATTAAAAAACTCCAAAGAACTAGACAGAAAAATATTTAATACTTGCTTTCCTACTCTGTGAAAGAACAGATCAGCAGATGTCCTAACAAAATTAATTAATTGTACAGACTAGATACAAATAAGCATAGCTGATGGTTTTATCACTTTGATGAAGTTCTGTACCTATTTGTACCCTGGTGCATGTAAATATAAGGTTCTCCCCATATTTTCCAATGATTTTGAATGGTTCCTGGAAGTGTAGGGTGTTAATGGTTCCATATCCCAGTAAGCCTGAGTAAATTCCTAGTGTGAATCACGTATCATAATCCAAAATATTTTTTCCTGCTGCTATGAAAAAAAATAAAAAGAAGTTGTACCTGTGTTTCAGTCCCAAAGGAATCTAACAAAATGAGGAAAACAGTACTGAATTGGATGGTGTTTACTTTAGATCAACCTTGCCAGGGGAAAAAAACAGAACAAGACAAACAAACAAATGACAAAAACCAAAACAAAACAAAACAACAAAAAAAACACACCAAAACCCATAAAAAACCTCCAAAAAAAACCAAAAAATAATCCCCAAGCCTTAAAGGTTCCTCCAAATGATGAGCTCTCTGCTGGTCCTGATTGTTCCATCCTTTTTACTGCCTTAATATCCAGTGTTAACTAGTTTTGTTCATAAGCTGGTCTGTTCTTAGCATTTTTTGTTTTGAAGTGGATGCTTTTCATTTTTGTGGGGGATATGTGTGTGTGTGTGTGTGTGTGTGTAACAAAATTAGTTAACACCTTCTAGATTCCTTAGGTCCCCAATATTAATTACACTCCATAAAGTAAATATTGTATCAAGACCAACCTTCAAAGAAGGGCTGACCTAACATATACCTTCCTCCTTATTTTATTCCTTCACAAGTCAGAGAAGAAAACTTTTTAGTTAGTTTCTTGCATTAATTTGAATTCAGATCTTTTGCTTCTTTTCTGTGAGGGTCACCAAGAATTGGAACAGGCTATCCAAAGAAGTTGAGGAGTCTCCTTCCCTGGAGATATTCGAAAGCCATCTGGACATAATCTTCAATAAAGTTTTCCAGGGGACTCTGCTCAAAAAGGGAGGTTGGACTAGATGGCCTACAGTGGACCCCTCCAAATTTAATCATTCTGAGACTCTGAATTCAGTGATTAATGAGTTGTGAAAGCATAAGAAAGGTTAAAAGAAAGTTTGTTTTTTTTTTTAATTTATCACTGCTCTGTTATACAGAGCTGAAACTTGCACTGCATTATAGAAAAGAAATATATACAATGAAAGAAATCAATTTTGATGACAGGTGAGTTTAATAGAGTCTGCTTTCCTATACGTGATAAAGAATTTGAAAATGAGAATATGGATCTGCAATCCATCTCCTGTTCATTTTCTCTGACTATTCTTTGCCTATGATGGAGGAAAATACCATACTTATATTCCCCTGAATAGGAAAACCATAAAAAATTTACACACTTCTTCAGCATTTTTTAGAAACAAAAAAAAAAAAATCCCCAACCAACCTAACAAACCCCCAACACAGAAAAAAAACCAAACAAAAAAAAACCCCAAAGAAACAAAATAGCCAAAAAACCCTGAAACATGTACGAACAAACAAAAAGAAAAAAACTTTTCTCATACAATGTCACTCAGTCCAGTAAGGTGGGAAGAGATACGGACATGAACAGGCAAGAAACTTCTTGATGAATTAATAGATCACAGAAGAGGAATTGATGGAGGCAAGGCGTAAATTTTAACATGCTGTCAGTGGAGTATCAGAAACCATGAAAATTTTTTTCAGCCTCTGTACAGCAATGCTTTGTCACTGGCATTCAAATGTTTACATTTTGCTGAAACCACCTTGTTAGGGCAATGAAACAGCAAGTACTTCTGGCCAAGTATTTTCCATTGTGTCTAATAATACAAGAATAGCACTGGATTTTGAGCAGATAATTTGACTTTGGGCAGGCATTCGGTCAACCAAGAAATCCAACATTCAAAAACATTTTTCTATCCACTTAAAGTGAATTTTTATTTACCAATGTAAACAACATCTCTGACCTGTCCATTCCACTGCCTTGATGCTGTTCTCCACTGAACTAGTGCTTGCCATCAGATATGGTGACTGTGTAGAGACTCGTAGCCAAGAAGGATGTGGCTTTATATATGGGTCTTGTATATGTCCACTTGTCACACTTTTTTCACATCATGTTAAGTATGAAACTAACCCTAGGTGCAATTCTATCATGCAAGAAATACAGATTAAAATAACTAGAGTGGAATTAGTATTCTTTTATTAAAAATGCATTATAAAGGTAAGGAAAAATTCAATTTGCCTCTCTCTAATACTATAAACGTTGAAGAACTAGAAGAAGATGTATGAGGGACAGAGGAAAATATCTACACGCAGCAAGATGAAAAAAATCTATAAAGATGCTCAAGAAAATACAGTCATTCAAGAAAGAAATTGAAGTAGTTTGTAGTTTCAAACAAAGAAATAAGATTTTGTTTAGGTTAAATGAAGAAAAAGTTCAAATTCACATATGGAAGGTATTTACTAAGTGACACACATTAAAAAAATCCTTATTGTGGTCAAAGACACTTAAAACAAATGGATTAGAAGCTTGAGTCTACTAGGTCTAATGGTTTTTGGAATTCCAGAAAGGAGATCATAGTTCAAGCTAATTTCTAGCCTGTGGAAAGCTTCTTGATCATTATGAGTTTAAAAACAAATCAACAATTTTCATGGGAGCATAATGGCAAGAGCTTTCAACGGGTCATGTACTACTTCTCTTCATGCCATTTGTAGTATGATTTCAGTGATATATTCTTACATTCCAGAGTTTGAACAACTATGTGTATGTATATGTATATGTATATGTATATGTATATGTATATGTATATGTATATGTATATGTATATGTATATGTATATGTATATGTATATGTATATGTATATGTATATGTATATGTATATGTATATGTATATGTATATGTATATGTATACCTATANATTTCTGGTGAAATTAAATTAGTGTAAATCTGATGGAAAAGAAAGCTTTGTGTAAAGTCTTACATGTAAATATAAGGAATCCAAAAACTTTGATCTCCTACTAGATTTGAAGATCCAGGCACAATAAAATGTCTACATATTTGACCTTGGAAATATAAGACAAAATTGAACACCTCATCTTCAGCAAAGACGACAAAACCATAAACTTGGGTCCACTTTATCTCCTGTTATTCATAACAGCTCACAATCTGTTAATAAATCTGACATGTCAAATGGCTTCAATGCAAAATATTTTCAAAATTTAAAAAAAAGCATAGTTTGCTTTCCTCAGAATTGCAAAATTTCTGTCCAAGTCAGATATTTCTTAAGAAGATGAAAAGTAGAATGCAAATCGTTTTAAGCACACTTTTATTTACCAGAATCATAATCTCACTTCTGCATAGATGCTGATAAACAAGTTTATTTCTTTTTTTAAACCATGTTGAGGAAGCTTATTAATTCAATATATTTTTAAAAAATAATAGCAAAGAAATGCTCCTAAGAGTTAGCTAGAAATTTGTTGTTACCATAAATTAATTGAAAGGTAATAGCTAAACAAATTTCAAGGTGACAGTTCTCTTAGTAATTTTTAAGATGCCTTAAATATTTGTCTGTTAATAGACTGATCTCACAGCTACATGCCATCAGTTTTATGTGGGGATCATTGTGTTTTGAAAAAAAAAAAAACAAAAAAGCCTACATGAACAACCCATGGATTTTTTTTTTCTAAGTGTATTTGAGGTTTTGTCCATTTTAATCATTATTCACAAACAAACAGATTGAGAAAAAGGTATAAATCCACTTAAATTTCTTAAGACGACACAAAAGATCAGTCCAGAATTCTTCATGTGCACATTTTTCTATGTAACATAGGAGATTTTACTTTCTTTTGACAGCTAAGAATGTAAGACCAATATAGAGGGTTCATAAAGGACAGTGTTCAACACTGTTGAAGATAATACATGGACAGAAATCACAGGCTCTTTTTCAGTCCAAACAATAAGGAAATAGAGCTGTTTCTCATGTCAAAACTTATATTCTGCACATATGTCTGTCCCTTGTTCCCTCTCACTATTGAAAGAGAGGGAAAACAAGGACTTGAAAACAAGGACTGAACTAATGAAAACTGGACAATTTCCATAATATTACCAGCTGGCCAGAAACTATTGTTCTCCAGTAATCTCTTTCAAATAACTGTATTTCCAGTTACAACATTTGAGCATAAAATTCCTCCTAACAATTTATCTGGCAACATAATACTGCTATTATCACAGGCCACACTCAAATATGGTAACTTATGGTAACTGAAATCAGCCTTTAACAAGAAAATGTGGCTGCCAATACCTTCTGTATTCTAGCATTTTTACAATCCTAAGTTAAAGTTTTCAAGATGACTTATTTTTATTTCAACAGGAAAACTATTGCAAAGTGAAAGAGAAGAACTATTAATATGGAACTAAACTAGTATGGTTTTCTAGAATAAATTTTTGGAATAACCATATACTAAAGCTGTTCCAGAGAAAGATTATGACAGGAGGTACAGTTTTACAGAGACCATTTGTTCTGGGGATACTTGGGCTCTTGAGCTGGAAGGCAGGGATAAGGAGGGGAATGTTGAGCCCAAAATTGAAGGGGAAATAGTGACCTGCTACACCACTTAAGTCACGCACAGGTCTACCAAGCCAGATGGAATTTACCCACACGTACTGAGGGAGCTGATCAAAGTGCTTACTGAGAGACTTCCAANCCCAGCCCTGCCATTCCTTTGCCACTACTCAGGACATTTGCTACACTGTAGCTGTGCATCCCCTGCCTGCCAGGATACCCTGCAGTTCCAGCTACAGCAGAGCCCCTGCTGCCTCTTGCTTGCTGTCCCAGGTGAGCCTGCTCCGAGGTTCCAGCTGGGGCCCCTTTTTGCCAGCCCGTCCGCCATTACCGTGTGAGGGAGCCGCGCCACAGCGCCCCCTGCAGGCGCGGGGTAATCACCGCCCCGCCCCGCCCGCCGGGAGCCAGCAGCGCCCCCTGCCGGCCGCGGCCGTGAGGGCGCCGCCCGGGAAAGCGCCGGAAGAGCGGGAAGAGACTCCCTGGGATGGCTGCTCCCGTCTGCTGGGGCTGGCAGCGCCGCTGTCTGCCTGCCTGGGCATACATACACACACGAGCGAAGAACTGCTGCTCTGTTTCTCATATCGTTACCTCAAAGCCCCTTAATTTCAAAACTATAACAATTTGGTGGGAAGGATATCATATTCTCCATTCCAAGGGAGGTTCTCACATTCCTTAGCAGACATCTGTGTTTCAAAACAACACCACATGTTAAAGTATGTGAATTGCCTATATTACTTCACCAGCATCTTTGGAAATGGTGGTATTTTCTGGCAAATGCTGTACCAGATTCAATATTTCCACCATTAGGCATTCCACTAAGTCTAATTAAAGGGTCTTGTAATAAAAGAAACAAAGAGACATATGGGTAAATGAAGACACTGTTTTCAGACCCTGGTAAGATTAGCTATATATTTTCACTTTACTAATTTGCTAATTTTTAGTTCTTTACTGCTCTGATTGATGAACAATAAGATTATGGGACAACTGAGCTTATGATGGCAATTTTTTCAGTCTGAGAGACATTAGGGATAAAACTGCTGTCCTGAATCTGAAATTCTTTTAACTTTCACCACCTACTCTGTGTGCCAGAATGTGATGAAGATTGATGGACAGTCAGGAAGATAAACCAGAATGTTTAAAATTTTCAGCAATGCAAAGAAGAAAGGGAAAGTTTTTCCTGCTGAGATGAACAAAAATCCCTCTTTCTAGAACTCTTACTGCACTGAGTAGAACAATGGACATGTTCAAATTCAAAAGAAACCCTTGATAACTCCATAAGCTAAAATAGAGACAGTAACTATGCAGAACAAAAATCTCTGACATTTAACAGGAAAAATGAATCCCCCAAAAAACAACAACAAAATTGACCACTTTCTTTGCTCCTTCTCCAGCACACTAAAACAACTTTCCATAAGAGAATCTTAGTGAAGACATCAGAAGACCAATCTAATCATAAATTCACATGTTAAATCAAGCCACACAGTTTTATAGATTAATTTATGCAATATGCAATTCCTCATCTCTTATCTGCAACATACTTCAGCCTGCTTTTATAAAAACCAATACAAAATATAGATATGAAGAAGAGTTGAAATGGGTGAATTTTCTAGTGGAATATTCCCAATTTTCTTACAGTCAACTTGCATGAGTGTGATAGCCCTCTGAAACCTAGACTCAGCTTTAGAAAAGCAAAACATGAAGAAATCATGTGCATCCAGGGCTAATTAAATACACTGTAGGCAAAACACATCAGAATCAAGGAGTAAAATCCTGCCCAACTCATTGATTTTGCTAGGCGGAAAAGCATGAAAAACCCCTTTAAATCTCAGTCTTCTCCAGTACTTTAAATCGCAATCTTCCCCCTGCATTAAATAAAGCCTGTCTTTGGGTCTCTCATTTTAAAATTCAAATTACTTCAGACTCTTAACCTGGTCATAACTTTGCAGCAAGCACATTCTCATAAAATCATCACATAAATTTGCCACTTAATTAGCCTACACATTATCAATTCATTAAATCATGACAAAAAATTGTACTGGGGCAATTTTCCTTAGGAAGGCATTGGTGTGATGACTGGTAGTGGCTAAGACTACTGTGGCTTAATAATATTCTTCTTGTGTCTTAATTCTTCTATATTCTTGGAGTATTCTTCTGTAGCTTTATACATGGTTCTGCATGCCTTTGCAGATTTGCTGACCCAAGGGGAAAAAAAAAATATAACTCTTTTCACAAATACACAAGGAGCGTGAAGGACAGTAAGTTTTCACTTTCTCTCACTTCTCAAAATAAGCTACTGTGTATTTTCTTAGGGACCAGAGGTGAAGCCTGACCTTTATACTTCTCTTTTTATGTCCACCACATACAGCAACATAGTAGCAACAAACACTAAGACCAGACAGGTATTAAAACATAATTAGCAACAACTGAGGACAGGTTCAATGCTAAAACTCTTTTGGACATATGTGATAAATTTTTCATTCCACTGATTAAATTTTCAAGTTATTTGTCATTACATATTTGAATTGTGAGAGACTGAAATGTTATTGTTAATGGCTCTTAACAGGAATAAATGGCCAAATATTTCCTACTGGAGGTGAATAATGCATTCTAAGTTTTGAAAGATGGAGTTGTTTGAAAGAGTAATACAGTGTTATGTTTGACTATGATAAACAGATTCATAAAAGTAACTGATAGAGCTGTTAAAACATGGCATGCCAAGGCTAATATAGATATATGTATCTCTTTGAGGCAAAATAATCAGTTAGGTCAGCAAAACCATGCAGAAAAGCTAAAAAAATACTTTTCCACTCTTTTTCTATTTTCCATTCACTATACTGCTACAGAATAAAGCCTAAGGTAATGGCTCACAAATGTGAAGAAAATTTCCATGCTGACTCCAGTTTGTATCTATTGACTAGACATTAACACCATCTAGTTTTTAATATTCCTTTAAGAACATAGAAGCCCTTAACTAAAGGCTTAGCACAAGTATCCACAACTACCTGATACAGATTCAGGATATTATGCAGTTACTACCATTTTTTGCCAAACATTCCTCTCAGTAACCCTAATAAATAATAATGAATGCTGTGATTATAGGAAAAATCTGCACAGCAAGCTAGTTAAAAAAGATGATTACTGGAAAACCATGGAATCCCATAAGAAATTCTCTGATATCTTCTACATCATACAACAACAGAATGTGATAACAAAACCAACAAATACATATAGAATCTATTGTTTATTAACCCAAATAAAACTTTACCGAAGAGGTGAAAATAAAATTCAGAAGCTTTTTTGTTGAAAATTAAGGAAGTTACTGAAGTCTACCCAAAAAAAGTCTCTATCTCAATTCCTGTTCAAAGATGTGAGCGTCACTCAAGGAAATTCGCTGAAAAGCTGCCAGACAAATTAACAGATACAAGAAATAAAAGCTTTTGATAAAGGAGATACTTGTGTTTAAAAATAAGTTAAATGCTGTAAATTAGAATGCTTCATGATTGCTCTTTGATACTTTGACTCAGATCTAAAGTTCAAAAAAAACATGAATTCTAGATATCATATTCACATTTTCTATATGGTAACTACATAGAAAAGTAGAGGAAAGGGCTCCTTGAGGCACATTAAAGTAACTCTTTTCAGTGATATTTTAAGTAGGGCTACTTGACCTTCAAAAAATAAGGCAATTCAAGAAGTGGGAAAGAATAAGGTATTCACTGAATTTTCAAAGTATAGGTCTGATCACACAGAAATCTTTACTAGATATGAATAGGATTGCTATAGTTGCTGAATCACTTATTTAAAACACACTGAAATATTCCTTACACAGCTTAAGTCTAGTAATTTTTATACAAGGGAAGAAATATGCAGTAAAGTTCACTGAAACCTTCTTGCTATGACCTTTAAATGTCGCTGTCTGGCAGCAGAAAATGTAGTTCTAAATGGGTTAAACACCAGTCTACTAGAGAATAAAACCTCTTCCTTATTCAGCATAGAAATGCAAGATGCTAAGATTTAAGTACATGTCCAGTAGAGGAATAACATTCCTTTCCATTTATGAAAAAGCCTTAGAACATACAAACAAGAAAGTACACAGTATTGATATATAGATCACCAACCTTGTTTGTCCTTACATGATTCAAGTTTCTAGTAGTGAATCAAAAATATATAAAGTACAAGCTTATAAAAATTTAGAAAATTCTATGCCATTACCAAGTCGATGAAGATATGATGATCACATGGAATCTTAGACAATTAAAAAAAATATTCACAGTGAAGTTTTTACCAAGATACGGGTCACTTCAGTATCAATTGAAGGTGATATTGATAAAATACGACATTAAAACTAGAATGTATAGGAACATTTTACTTCAAAAATCTACAGAAATTATATTAACTATCTCAGAAAAGATCTTTTTGTGTAACTGTCAGTCTTAAACTTAGAGATTTCATTTTGAGAGTGTGCAGGTATGAGACAAGGAAGGCTATGGTCTATTTGGAAATTTTTCAGTTTAGTCTTTACTGCTAAAGGCAGGCCTCAGGGACCCCAGACCTCTGGAAGCAAGAGCACTAAAACAGGTTGCCCAGAGAGGCTGTGGAGGCTCCTTCCCTGGAGACATTAAAAATCCACCAAGATGTGATTCTATGCAACTTGTTCTAGCTGATTCTGCTTTAGCAGTGGTGTTGGCCTAAATGGTCTCCAAGATCTTGTCTAACCCCAACCACTCTGTGATTCATCCTACATTTAAATTGTATTTGCCCATTAAGAAAAATACTTTGGAAATAGGTTTCAATTTTTACCCCCAAAAGTCTCTGCATTCTAAAACTGTTCAGAGGATAATTGTTACCCATTATTTACAACCTTAACTACATAAACAAATTACGAGGCAGAGGTTATCTAGGGTTTGCAATGAATGCTTAGGTACGCATTCTCCATTAGGAACGGGTCCATGATGCAAGTGTGATATTGCACACTAAACAGCTCATGTTGGATCATGCAGCAGGGTGGCAATTTCTTATTCCGTGTTAGGTCAGACAGTATAAGAGGGGACTAAAAAAGGGACATACAAAAGGGATTTCTGCTCTGTTTATGAAACAGAACAGCTACAAAAGAATAATGGCAGATCTTAGTTCCACAGTAGACTGAAAAGTGTCATTTAGTCATGTAAGAGAAGCTTACTAGCTATGGCATCTGTTTTACAGAAATACAGATACAGAGACGGATTAGTAACATAGGAAATTTGGATTGAAAACACTGAAAATACTATTGACAAATATCACATTCCTAAAGGATGAAATAGGAATTTGGGCATCTAAGGGTATGTTGGAGCTGCCAAGTTCAAGAAACACTTCGATCTCCAATCCTATTTCTACTTTTAGGACTCTGTAGTTTCAATGTTTAAAAAGTTTGGTGAAGGAATTTTTAAGTGTCTATAAGGGAAATGTGAAAATGATTAAAATATTACGATGTTATAGACATATTATTAATATAATTCATAACCTATTAAAACGGCATGACCATCATAATACCAGGGTTAAGATACTATGTACTCAAAAATAATTTCAGGTTTTTTCTGAAGTTCCAGGACCAAAGTTTTAATAAAAAAATCAGTTCTTTCACTTTGTTAACTTTAAACCTCAGGAATTATACTAGGCATAACAAATCCATATAAGACAGAAATATTCTTCCAAATTAGGTTTAAAGTCCATTTCTGAAAGTATTTTTTCCTATATTCAAAGAGAATGGTTGGAGTAAACAAGAGAGAAGCTGAATATGTGGTCTGCTACTATTTACTTGCTCAATAAGCCTTGGGCAAACTCTATACACTCCATTCTGCTTATAAAGATGAAATGCTTTCTTCAAAGACAGCTTGATTTCTTCAAGCATACAATCTGTCTGTTGCAGAAAATAGGGACAATATTTTTCCAGCCATAGCACAATTTTCCTCATCCATCATAAGTCATTCTCAGGCAGGCATATGTGCTCAAGCACAAGCTTCTCCTATTAGAATGAGAATGATAGGGATCAGTGCAATATCACTCCAGAGCAGCCAACACCTGAGAGGACAGACAAAGAACTAGGGTTTTTTTGTAATTCTAATACTTTCTATGGCATTTTCTGCACACATATGAATATTACAATACAAGATATTCAATAAGTAAAGGCAATACAAAATAATTAATGATCTATCAAAGTGAATTATTTTAATGGAAAAATGGTGTGCTAGCATCAATATATCTAGAGATAATAATATTTAGAGTACAGATAATCAGAGATCTAAAGAAAATAATTACCTTAATGAAAAACCACTATTTTTAACTTACAAAACCAACTCATGATAATAGCACTGTCATTTACAGGACTTCTGCATCTTAGAAGTGCCAAGTCAATTACAGCACAAACTCTGTCACAGTTGCAGCAAGTCTGGAGCTGCACAGATTCATTCTGTTTCCAACAGAAACCCAATTCAGCTAATCCTAGTTTGTCGTAGAAGTAAACAAGTCCCTGGGTAAAGCAATGATAGGTTGCATTCAAAGCTGTAGAGGAGACTTCTGCCAATCCCATTCTATCCTGAACGCAGAGATGTCATTGGCTAGGGAGCTGGGCAGTACAGAGATCTTGACCAATCCTGTGCTCAAGTGTGAGAAATTTGAACCCCCTATAAAAGGGAGCTCCATGCAATAAACCAGGCTGTTTCTCACAAGATCCCCTGCTGTAATTGAGTTGCAAGACTGTCTCCAACCAATGGCTGAATGTAGTAAGTGGTGACCCCAACATGATTGACACAGTCATTCTGCGAGCAGAGGCAGGGGGACAGACAGTGGGGCAAGCAGAGCCCAACCAGCAGCCAAACAGCTAAAAACCAAGAGGTGAGCAGAGCCTAACTTCAGTGAAATAGCTGCAAAAGCATCAAGAAGAGCCAAAGAAGTCCGGTCTTCCTTTGTAAATACCCCTTGTAAATAGAAAAAAGGTGCCAAGAAATATGAAAGAATGGGTTTAGCTGGAAGAAAACCCTATCATCAAGGTATGGAGCCTCCTTTTACCTAGATAGGGGATAAAGTATATGCAGCAGGCATTGTTAGGCTTGCTGGCTTGTTCTAAAAACTGGGGACTGAATATTAAAAAGTCACAGAGTCTTTTTTCAGACTTTTTAGGGCAGTGGGAAGCCAAGAGGGACCCAAGGACAGCAGTGGAGATGCTGTGGATGCAGTCAGATGAAACATCCCAAAACGGCGGAGCGCAGAAGGCAGCCTGGGGGAGAGGGGATGCCACGCCAGGCATATGGAGGCAGCAGCCAGAATCGCCGCTGCTGTAGTGCTCGGGGCTCCCTCTAGTGCGCCCACCAGAACCCATAATTAAGCCAAAATTCAGAAGCATCATGACACCAGAAACAAGAAGAAAAGCTGGCAGCCCAGTCTCCGGAGCACCCCGGCTGCTGTGAGTGCCCGTGCCATGCGTACAAAACCCATCATAACAGAGCCAGGGCTTGAGAGGCCTAAAGAAGGCCGCAGCAGCCAGTGCCCAAGAAGCTAGGAAACCTGGACGGCATGAGCAGTGCCCAAAACCATGAGACATTGCATCATGCCACCTACGAGCGGCTGCAGACACCAGCAAAGTGGAGCAGAGTCGCCCTCTGCCACTGACAAACCACATTACCTAGTAACAACCACAACAACCATATTAATCACTTCTGTGCTGCCAGCGAACGCCAGTAGGTCTGCCAGGGTTGTGGAAAGAGAACCAGAAGATAACTCCCTGTCCCCAAATCCATTTAATCCTACCCTGACTGTATCACAGAAGAGCTCTCGCTGCCCCACACGATGCAGCATCTGCAGAAGCGGTGTCGCGGTGAGTGGCTAGAGCTGGGGGGAGCCATTCCTAGCGGTGTGCCCGTCTCAGCCCACCCTCTGCAAAAGCAGAACGGTGGCAGCAGAGGTGGCAGGAGGAGGTTCTGTGAGAGTCACTACAGCGAGCGCATGCTGCCGAGCACATGGCGGCAACCACATGGGCGCCCCACGGTGCCAAGCACACGGCACAGCCACAGAACAACGGCAGGTGGTGGGCTACCATCGTAGCGAGTTCAGTGGGACACCCACAGCTTTCTGCATGTAGGCAGTAGAGAAGCATCCCGAAGAGTCCGAGAGCACTGGCGGGGGTGGCACCAGCAGAAGCAGCGCCGTGTCCCTGTTCCCCACACACAGCAGGCTCTGCCCAAGAAGGTGCAGCCGCCATTCTGCACGCCAGCAGAGCCCTGCAGGCTGTCCCAGTGCAGGCCCTGACCCATGACACTCCCACCGCTCCTGCAGCAGCCAGAGTTCCCATCTTCTGCAGACCCTCGTGAACTAATACAATGCTAGAAAAAAAACCCCTACTAAACAGGTAACCCCTTCCATGGGGCAACTGCAGCATTTGCACAGCCTTGTTGAAAAGCAGTTGCAAACTAAACCTGTTGTTTCTACAACTAGTCCATAGAACTTTTCTGGTTTTATTATTCAGACAGCAATTGCTACACGATTTAAAGTGTCAGCTGTCATGTTAAAGAAACTGTTGTCATGCCTGTGTTGCGACTACTCCAAACACTCTTACCATTCCACCTTGTGACCTCCTGCATTGCTTTGATTGCTTTTTTGTGAATAGATGCTCCTATATTAATTTTAAATTGTAAGCTATCCCTTCAAGCAGAAACTAACTTATATGTTCTTTCAAGGTACCCTTTCTAGAAGAACAACTTCCACTTTGCTATTTCCCTGATGTAGAAGAGGTTAGCGCTGGCATAAAAAGCATTACCCTCTCATCTTAGATCAAAATACTAAAAATGCATGAACTTTTCTATTAAACATGCTGTCCTTAATTATGTACCATGTTTAATAACATAAAAGTTTCAAATAACTCCACAGATCTTGAAGAAGTGCCTGAGGGCTAACAACAGTTCCATTAACAAATTTCAGTTGCAAAGTACTCTAACTAAGAATTCTGCACCTGTCACTTCTATTTACAATGTCTACAAAATAATTTTCAAGCTGAAAATCACTAACAACCACCTTTCATATTTGTTCATAGATAAAACATTCATGCCAACTCCTGTTTAAGTCAATAACAGGTTTCTAAAAATAGCAAGTCTGTCACTGCTATTACTAAAACACTAATTTACATGTTTTCTTATCTTTAAACCAAAATATAACCACAGCTTTTGATATTTTTTGCAACAAAGTATGCAAATGCAATATTCACAGAACTGAGGTCATTTGAGATTACAAAAACATTAAAAACTATACATGAGAAGGTATTAAAAAGAACTTCTAATTAACAAAACTAATTTGTCCTAGAGCTTTAATGTTATACCATTATAAGTCTCCTAAAGAAAACATATGAATTAAAGATGCATGATCATTCCAAAAAACATATTTAAATTTACTGAAATTGTTGATTAGCCCATATATACTGCAAAATATACTTCCTATTTCCACTAACTAACTCTAACTCAATTTAAAACTCTTGACAAAAGAAAAAAGTTTATTATTTGCTCTGCTATCATTAGGTGATGATGTTAAATATACTAATAATGGCTTTGCAAGTTTTTAGTACAGGTAACAAAAAAGTCACAAATTAAATGTAAGGAAAAGGCACAAAGAAGCAAAGAACCAGTTGCTTGTTGTTTCTCTTGAACTACCTAAATATAGAAAGTTGTAGCTGCTTTCCTATTTGCTTATGATGCAGCCGGAAACTCTCTAGAAAACAGTCCTGATCAAGATCAGTCCCAGAAACCAATTCTGGTACACAGCTAGTAGTTTGCATAGCAGAAATCTTTAAAATAACAAAGTATCATCCCAATACATTTACATTTGTTTCCCAAAGCTACTGTTAATTTAATGACTGCAGTGTTAACACACTCATTTAAAATAACATGTCTAAACCTAGAGAATATTTACTTCTGCATGCTGCTGTATTTGCATATTTTCAAGGCATCTTGCTGTCCTTGGTTAAATACACATTTTTAAAATGTGTGTGTGTAGCTTTTTTACCCACATATGGTCTACCATAATATACATATTGTCAATATATATTTTGCCTGTTCTGGCATTAACAATTTGTTTAATGTTTACCCACAAAAATCTTATAGATTTTATTGAAGCATTGCATTTTTTGCTGATGTTTCAGGTTTTTTTCTCTTTCTCTTAACTTAGCTTAAATATTCTGGGACAGGTTAACCTTGATGCATACATTCATCTCTTCACCTAATATAAGTTATTTTATACAGAACATTAATCATTGTGACTGCAAAATTAGCCTTATTAGATTGCCATTAAAGTATCTAAAAATAGCACTGTGGTCAGAGTGCTTTTAAAACAGAAGTAGATAGAGAAATTCAAAAGCTCAGAAGGTAAGTTCAGAAATTTTTAATGTTTTAAATAAATATAATAATGTCCTCATCATAAGTGGAAGTTTATGCATGCAACCAATTTCACAAAGGCATTTGCACAATAGTCCCCTGTCTGTATTATTCCACCCAAGATTCCTTATATTTCTGACTTTCTTCATACTTAATTTTTCATATTTGCGTTCAAGCTCCTTTTATACTCCAAGCTAAGAATATTCTCCTCCTTTGTTTTTATCTTCCTCTTCCTGCATTCCCCAGCATCTTTCCCCAGTCAACAAAAAACATCAAGTGCCCCCTTAGTCAGTTCACAGACAACATCAAGCTGGGCAGATGTGTTGATATGCTGGAGGACAGAAAGCTCTACAGCAGGATTCAGACAGTCTGGAGTGATGGGCTGGGGCCAGTTACATGTAGAGACCTCAGAGTTCTCCTAGGCCTAACAACCCTGGGCAGGGAGTTCTTCCATGAGAAGTGGCTTCTGTCACATGTTTCCTCTTTAAGGAGGGTGACTCCTCACACTCTTCTGTACACTTCAGCATGTGTCCTTTCCACGGAGTGTGGTCCTTCAGCTAGACAGTGATCCAGTGTGGGTCCCCATAGGGGTCATTACCGTATGCTCTACTTTAATTCATAGATAAAGAAGTTCTCTCTTTCCTGTCACTAACAGAAGAAGTGTCAGGCAGTCTGAACTCACAATATTTCAAAACTGTACCTACAGAAAATGTAGAGATAGAGTACCCATTGAAATTATCTATGACTTGGCTTGCGGAAGGAATCAACAGAAAAAACCTTTTGGGTTCAAAAAGTAATTAGCATAAGTCAAACAAGGTAGCATATATGTACAGTCTTTTGCTATTAAAATGAAGCAAATTCTGATCAAGAATGATGACTCTGCTCTCTTAGGGGGAGGATCATAGCAAATGTGAATAACTGAGTCTAAGAAAGTCACCAGCTTTATCAAAACAGTACATTCTTGAAACTCATAATGTGATTATCACAGAATACTTGTGATTTGGTGCTTCTTAACCTATAGCTTTGCGTAATTGTGAGTTATTTTACACCATGAGAAGTCTCCAATATATCATAAAGCCTCAATTCCTTTAAAAAGGAAGCTGTGAATAGGTGTAGCAATGCATACACAATTAATTCTTCACCATTCATGAAATTATGCTATGTACCATTAGAATAGTAATTGTTACAGTTAAAGTACTTCTGTGCAAACTCACAGAGTTGAAGATAATATGAGAAAACAAACTTACAGTTTTAACTTCAGCTATGTTAAATTAAACAACCAGTAGACCTCAGAACCTAATTATATATACAAAAAAACCCCATACATAAACAAATTTGCCTTCTGAAAGAGAATTTATTAAAATGTTCATAATTTTCCCAAATTATAGCTAGTTTCATCTATTACTTTTAATTTTTCTCTTTGGAAGTAATTTTTAAAAGGAAGATTCAAAACAAATAAAAATGAAAACTCAATCTCAGCACTGGATTGGATAAATCAGTATTCTCACAGGAAAAAAAAAAATCCACTAAATTGAAGGCTGAATATATGTGTATTTCCACAGCGCGTCAGAGAAAAAAATAGTCAACATTCAATCAAAGAGAAATTGCATTTCTTTTGTTCTTCAAAACTCCTGCTAATGAATGACACTGAGATGCATTTCTCCCTGAATTAGATGACTCATGTTTTCACTGAAATTACCAGTCATGGGAAACTTGTTATTCAAACTGTGAATTGATATCCTTCTTCTCCCTCTTAACTCCTCCCTTTTAATCTCTTTATCTTATTACTCTCCTTTTAAAAGAAGAGCCATGAGTAATATGAAGGAGAGAGTACACAGTACAAAAACTTTTGCGATACAAAACTATGAATTTAGTTAAACCCAGAAAGTATACTAGTTGAAAGGATCAGTATACATAACCTCAAACAGATAAATATAATTCCAAAAGGAGGTTCTTCACAAACACAAAATATAGGTGATGATATCTAGATTCATGAGGAAGAACACAAATACAAATTATGAGGAAGAATGAATAACAATACCTCTAATAAAGGTAGTATTTAAAGACATAAGGTTTCCTAGCACTTATTGACCAAAATTTAACATATATTTTTATGATGTTTTACTGTATACCTCCTGAAGTCTGACAAAAGTGAAAAGAATCATCATTTCTAGAGGAAAAGAATCTGATAACTTAATATACAAAGAGATTTGAGGCTTCTGCTGATATAAAAGGTAAAAGAAGAACCATGGAAAAGATTGGGCTTGGGAGTTCGAACTTCACTGCATCTGAAACTACATCCTAAGGAACAGGAACACAATAAAAAGATTGAAAAATATAAAAGGACACAACATGTGCTGTTCAAACACTTCTATACTTATGGTAAAATTAAAGAAAGCATAAAATTGAATTGAAAAATTTCTTTCCAAGATTAAACTAATCATTATCAAAGGGAATTATTTCTGTGCAAAAACATGTGTTTTCCACTTATAACAACTATTTCACTTGAGAATTATATCTTGACCAGAACTGTATGAATTCCTAAAAGAGATTGAAATACTGATTATACTAAGGTCTGACTAAAAAAATCTTATAATAAATATCAAGAACAGCGCAGAAAGTACTTAGTTAACTTTAAAAAGACACTGACAATAATATCACTGAGGACAGTAATCAAAATGTATTGTTGAAATATGAAAAACTCTATTGTAGAACCTATAGATAACAATACCTAACAATATTTTTAATGACTGGAGTCCTAGGAATTAAATATAATGGAGTTAGTCTTTCAAAAACTCCTCTAGTAATTAAAGGATACTAAGTAATAAATAATATCCACATAAAATCCACACAAACTTCCTACAGCTATGACACAGCAAGTAAGGCATACATTTAGGTCATGAGTACAGGAAGAAAACCAGAACACTGAGACCAAAATGTATTGCATGAGTAAAGACTACAGTCACCATGATTCCTTCTAAACCAATTCCCAATATACAGAAAAGTGAAAACAAATATTTAATATTTAGCAGCAGGCAAGGGCAAAGACTAAGCTCACATAACTTCAGAATTTTTACATCCAAATTCAGAACCAACACAATGAAGAGTTATATAGGTGGGGGAAGGTGAAACATGGTTCATTTCAACCAAAGGAAGACACCTATGGTCAGAGGAACCACCCTTGGAAAAAACTACCCTCTCCACACACTATTAAGGGAGTTTTGATAACTAGATCATTTGCAGATGTATAGATAGTATTCTTTCATCTCAGTTGTTATTAAAATTTTACAGTGGATGAAAAGACTGTTATAGCTGCACAGTGACAGGAGTTTCGGAACCTTTAGATAAGCCATCAGGAAACAAAGACAATTCAAAACTAACTTCTGAAAAGAAAAATAGAATTTCGGAAGCAGTGAATTCACAGACAAGAGAAAGATCTTTACTTAAGTCTACAAAAAGTGGTTATGAAGTAAAAAGCCTTATCTCTAGTGAAGATTTCAACACAGAGCCCTCAGAAGTGGACATCATGCTAATGCAAAGTAGTATTAAAAAAAACCCAGAAGTTACTTCTGGTAAGTAGCCTTGTAACAGGCCAATGACTCAGTTAAAAATAGGATAGTAATAATACAGTAACAGAGTAGATATTATAAAATGTTGGATATTCTTGCTTTAATGAACTTGAGCATGTCATTTAAGAAGTCAGCATAACAGTCAGGAAACATCTATAAAATAAACAGGGATTTAAGAGTTTCACTCCAAGACTACATCTGTCTATTAGTTTAGAAAAGAGAAAATATATTCCCCTAGAAGCACAACTCCTAAATAAAGATAAATAAAAAAGATCAATAGACTGCCCCGAATTTGATGGTTTGCATCCTTGAATTATTCATTACTGCCTGCAAGCCATACCTTCAATCTGCATAGCAATCATTAAAATAATCATTTTTTATTAAGTTTGAGATGATGGAATTGAAATGCCACTTTTTAGCTCCTATAGATCTAACAAACCCCTTATCCAATGTCTGCATCAGCATTTAACTATTTTTCAGAACTTTCATTTGATATTTTACCGGTGGCAATATTCAAGAAATAACAATCTGCATCACTGTTTGCAATACTGATACCGGATTTCGAAAGAGCTATCATGGAACAGATCAAGCTGCCCAACCTCTCAGATAGATATGTTTTGTCAGTCTGTCTTAAGATGAGCAAAGACAAT
>VXBQ01016357.1:38685-56168 GCA_013400175.1 Phainopepla nitens
ATTATATAAACACTTTTAGTTTAGTTCTTTATATTCTACAGCTTTGCCAAATTTGCAACAATGTGCAGTAAGTCGCCTTTAAGTATTTTGCGGAAACTTAATTCTCATTATTGAAAGTACATACCCAAATGCTTTCTTCTTGACGATATTGCTTCCAATTTCGTCCACTGTCACTGAACAACAGAAGGTAGCTTGTTACCCAGTCAGAGCTCCCGTAACCACCTTGAGTAGCAACAGCTGTAATCTCAGTTCTTTCACCAAGATCAATCTGAAGCCATTGATACTTATTGGACACAAGTGGAGACCAGCCACCAGCACCTTAAAAAGAATGAAAATGAGTGAAAAGTATTCCTAAAAATAAGCAAGCTAACAAAAAACTTGAATATGCAGAAATAAGTTAGTTCATGTGAGCAACATTATCTAATGAAAAACATCCTTCTCCAACATACAGTTCTCAAACCAGATAATTGTTAGGAATCCTTTCCAACTCAAACCGTTTGATGATTCCCTAATTCTGATTCAAGATATAGTTGCATCAAAACTATTTTGGTATTATTTAGAAAGTATTCTGAAAATGTATACTAGATTACTAGATATTTGTAACCAAATATAACTTTTATAAATTATTAGGAATTGGTTCACACTCTTTTCTCTGTCTCAAAGTTCTACAGTAAATTTTACAGAGTAATTTTTACCAACTAGACTTTTCGAGTAAAAAAATCTGAATTTTGTTCTTTTATTTTATGCATTTCATTTTATGTTGACTAGAACATCTCCAGAAGTCATGTCTAACCTCAGCAATTCTGCACAATTCTATTCTGTGAGGCCTGGATATATAAATTTGCATATGAAGCCATAAAGCATAGTTAGATGACAAATTTGCATATGCTCCGTAAAATGACCAAACAATTTGTAAACAAAATTGTAAGGGAATATGAGGAATACACATACAGTTTCAACTGCAGGTACATCTGTCTGCAAAGAAAAATTTTCACCCAAAATGTAGAGCTAAACCTCCAGTAACTAAGAAAGATATTAAAAGGAAGAAATCATATCAATTCACTGCTCCTTGTCTTCCTTTGTTTTTGTTTACTCAGATCATGCTAGTTTTCCTGTAAAGCTGGGTAGAAAAGGTCAAGAGTAGGTATCAAACAATCTCATAAGAAACAACATTGGTTTACAGAACTACATAGCGATATATGCAAGTATTCAGACACAGCATCTGGTGAGTTTTATCAGAGAATAGTGTGATAAAAATTAAAAAATACATATCATTTAAGGACAGATTTAGATCTAACTCTGAAAAACACAATGTAAGAGGCACCTTGAAAAGTTCTTAAAGCATGCATACACGGAACCAGAACAAATATATCTAGTCTCCACAACAATCAGTTAGCTACAATCCAATTTTATGCTTGTATGTGCTTCAAGATGTAGAAAAACTCATAACTAAATATTACATGTTGCTTAATTCTGTTTAGAGTCTTGAATCAAGTTCTTAACATTACCTCCTCTAGGAAATAAAAACAAAAAAAGCATTTTACTTAGGGATGTAAAAGTGTCACTTAAATATAAAATGGTCCACCATGTATGAGTTAATTAAAATATAACAGAATTAAAACTATGGAGTTAAACACTGTTCTTTTTTTCTTTCCCTCTTTATCTAAATCTTTATCTAAGTTAGAATTTTATGTAAATATGTGATTGCAGTAGCTGCATCTCAGTTACTCTCAAACAGGTTCCAATGCCTTTTCTTATGACTACATAATTTCATCTTTTAGTGACTATGCAGAACAGTGTGGTGGCATCAAACAAGAAAATTTTCTGAACAGTTGGCATGGGAGGTTAAACAAGGGTCCTTGCACCCGTAGGCAGAGTGGTCCACATTCACATCATAGACTGCATCTGTGACACATGTCAGGTAAGACTTAACCACCAACTTAACTTCCAAAACCTCAGTTCATGCACAAACACTTAGAGACATAGCAACATTCTGTCATGCTGTGTTCTCCAAAGCTTTCTTAGAATTATGTGTCACCCAGCTAAGTTTGGTGACATTTTTGAACTTTCCACTTGAAAGGCAAGGTTGAATTGTAGCCAAGAGGAATAGTCTGGCAGACTGTGCTAAATACGTAGTTTCTAAATTCCTTTCAAGACAAAACATCTTCACTTGGTGACTGCAGGACTTTATTCAGAATGAAGTAATGGAAATTAGGATGTCAAAAAAAAATGCCTGAAAATCAGTCTATGGCAGTACTACCTGGTGCTAGCCTGAGGTAAGTACTCTTGTCTATACTACTGTGTTTTCCAGAAGTTTTTGCAGGACATGCCACCAGGTAGTATATATCCCCTCATCATGCAGAAAAGAAAGAAGAGAAAGAGACACAGTTACACAGTGTTCTAATGTCAGGGCTATTTGATTTGAGAGATTACAGTGAGGATGCAGTCCCAGAAGTCATTTATTAGCCCTGTACTGACCAACGCAATGTAAGACCCAAAAAGAATAACCACCAAGCAGAAGCATCACGGTATCTTCAACAGCCTGTATTAAGCCAGAGTCTGGACCACCAGGCAGAAGCTGCAACATGTTTCCTGAAACACCACAACAGTGGTTCACGTGATGCTTTCATCTGTCAAAGGCTGTTCATGAGCTCTCCTGCCTGACTGTCCAGCAGCCAGGTGTCCCAGCATCTGACTGCCACCCGAAACATCACAGATATAAAATGCTTGCCCAGTTCTGCAGGAAACACTAGTAGAGCAGGGTAGCTTCCCACCCAGCACTCTTTAGCGTGTGTCCTGTCCTTTAAGCAAGATTAATGAGTGTACCAAACTGTAGTAGCTTTTGGCTGTAGAATACACGTGGGCATGGTGATGCAGAGAAGTTGGCTGCATAACAGATGTCAAAAGGATCTTGTTTGTGAGATTTCATGCTGCATTTTGTGGATGTTTCTGGGAAGATTTGGAGAGGTCTTAAATAGCTCCTCACAGGAATGCAAATACCATGTATACTAAACAAGTCTGTGCCAAAATGTATGAACACACAGGGATAGGCTAAGATTTACAGGAACATAATTTTGTACTCTCTTAAACTTCCTGAATTACTGACTTTGAAGCCTTCACCTTATTTCTCTATCTCTGTGTCTTTTATGTAAAGCATATGTTTTCTTCAATTACATCTGAATATAGTTCTGCAGTGACTGATGAAATAACTTGCGAACTAACAGCAAATCAGAAAAATTATTTTCAAAGGGGAGAAAACCTGGATGTTGAGTTCCTTTTTTTGAACTTTATCTCAGGTGGTTTTTCAACCTTATTTATTTTCCAGTGTGTCATGCCAATATTGGAATTATTTGTATGCAACATACCAAAAATTTACATTCAAGCTGCCCCAGCATGCAAGATTCGTGCTTTATTTCTGTTAAAATCCCCAAGCATTACACAGTTCCTTTTTATGAAGAACATGCTGACTTGAGTTGAACACACAGATAATAAATAAAATCTTTTCATTTCACTTATTATTCCTATTATATTTTTTAATAGCAGTGCTTGTAAAATGTTTGTACATGTGATGTAATTTTTTAAAGTACATTAGTTTACTGAACACATTTAGCAATATTTTTTTCTGTAGTACTAACTCCTTTTCTTAACTCACGAGTCTCTGTCTTCCAATTCCATTTTAGTAAGAACTTGCCAGTTTTATTGATGGCTCATAAGTAAATGGAGGATGTGTAGTGACTGGGAGAATTAAATCAAAAATTAGAGTTTCCATCAATCACTTATACATACTAATTGATAAACAGCCTCCTTCATTTTATGTTATATTCATCGACAAATTGATTATTTAATGATTGAAAAAAATTCTAAGCTTTTGATACTTTTAATGCATTAAAATTGATGAATTTGTGCTAGATTTAAAATCTAAGCAATCATGCATGTTTCATATTTCAAATTTTCCCTGTGGAATTCCATTATTCTTGATTTCTCTTTCTACAACATTGTAACATCTATTTTCAGTTAAGTGAAATATACTGGAGTTTCTTCACACATTCACTCCAAGCAATGCACAGTGCTCTTCTGTGGTAGTTATACAAGGTGGTGTCATTCGTTAGTTCAGTAAGCAATTTCTTCATCACTACAACTGCCAAACTATGAACAAGACTAACATGTAATCCGTTCTGGATTTATGTACTAAACTTCCAGCAGAAGACTTGCTTTCCTTCAGCTACCCTGTATTTCTAGAGTTCAACTCTTATGCTTTTCATATGTAGTTTAAGTTTTATTATATTACCTTTCTTGCTTTTGGAGTTTGAATATCTGACCTCCCCCCCATGACCTTCAATATAAACAAATCAAAATAGTGAATGGGTATTATTTCACTACCTGGTTCCTGTCTGCTAGGATATGTGTTTAAAGAGCTTTTACTTTCATATTTCCTTGGCTTCACTGTGGTGACAGTATCATTACCACAAACATTGAAAATAGAAAAAAAAAATCAGCAAAGTCAGCAAATAACTACAAGAGAACAAAACTAGAAATGACTGAAGATAAGGTCAAAAAACTCACATCCAGGGAAGAAAATATGTGAGTATTGCTACAGTGGACTTGGAGTGCCATATCAGGTTAAAAACTTTTAACCCTGATGGCAGAAAATTTATTAGGTGATGCTTAAGCTTTCCAAACTTGCTCTGCGTAGTTATCAGGATGCCAGGCTACTTTTACTTCCTTATAAAAACTCTGACCTACATAGAATAGACTTAGTTAAAGATTACTCCTTTGTATGAACAATACCCACTTTTTGCTTATCTGGCTGTATGACTACAATTGCCCATATTGTTATGTAAACTACAAAACAGTTCATGCTCATACACGCCTTGACATCTGCTTCTTCACATGCAGTTCATTAGACCATTTAGCCAGCACCAGCACTTTTACCACTCTTAAATTCTGTGAATTTTGTGCATATTTAATTGCAATAATTGCAAGGAATGTATTAGCTGAAGTTCAGGTTTAAAACTAACACACATTAGAAAGGATGCTTTCCTTTGCTTAATCAAACTATGTATTTCCCATATGGATCATTTAACAGAAGTTGATTTTAATTTAAAGTCAATAAAGCTGCAGTAGGGATGAATTTGCCTGCACTTATTACAAAGCAGATTTTCTGCATGCAAGTAATTGACAACTGAGTCTTCTAAGGTTTTAGCGAAATGAAAAATGAACTGTGTTACAGCATTCAAAATCCCTAAAATACAAAAATATGACACTATTTCATTTCTTCAACTGAATGGCATCCTCTTTCACAAACTGAGAATGAAAAAGCTAAGTGCATACTTATATAAACAGCCCAAGGGTTTTGTTCTTTAAGTTTATTGACAGATAATGGAGGTGGAGAGTTGGGGGAAATATGTGATAAATGGTATTGATGCATTGCTAGCAGGTGGCCCCTTAAAAAAGTGTGTAGAGTAACAGTAATGCTGTGATAAACCCTTTGTCTTTTACATTTTAGTTCTCCTATGTTTGAATGAGGCAATTCAAGACATAGAAATCATGCAATTAGAAATTCCCATTTATAGCCTAGCAAAACGCAAGGAAAGTAATGATCAAGAAGAACCTAAACAGCCAAAGAGCATAAATCACAACTTGGCCCATTTTTCACAAAGGCCATGTGAAAGCTATCATAGCAATCCTGTTCTGGGCCATATTTCAGTGGTAAAAGACACAGACAAAAGCCTCAAAATTTGAAACCAGGGATAAACGGTGGCAAGTAAACCTGAGAAGAGATAAGGGACCTTGAGCTATGAATAAGAAATACAGGACACAGAATCATTTTTTTTTCACAAAGATTGAAGAAGCCTGAGAAGGACAGCTAGATCAGAACACAGTCACTGCTTCACATATAAAATTTCTGCATAGTAATTTTCAACCATATTTCTGATAACTGTTCATCTTTTGCCTTTGATATGTAGCAGGATGCTCTGCCTAGGTGGAGATAAAACAGCCTGAACTTTACCACATTTGCAAAAGTTACTGATTATAGATGGAGAGGAGGGATTACACTCTTTTTGTTGTTAAGAACACTGAAGCTAGCTTGACACATCAACCCCAAACCTAAATATTTTGAGGATGTGAAGAACAACATTTCCCTACAGAAACTAATAACAGTGAGGATGTAGCATACAGACATCCTTTTCAAGGAACCAGAAAGGGATAATAATTTATCTAAAGGTACTGAGTTGACCTAGCTGGCTTGAAACATATGAACGACAGCCAATCACTTTATACTATGAAAGCCCAGACACTTCATACTATGAAAGGCCAGACACTTTATACTACGAAAGCCCAGACCCTCTTCTTTATAGCAAGGACTTGCAACATGCTCCTTTTAAAAGTCCATGTGGAGATTCCTTCCTTGAGTGGGGATGCCCCCTCCAAGTTACTCCTTGAGGCTGAATGAAAGAGTTGCCATGGGTTATTGATATGGTTGAGTAACATAAATTTCCTGTTAATAATTATTTTGCTAGTCTTTCTATAATTACCTCAATATTGCTTTAAAAAGTAATGCACTATAATAGAAGTTATAAATATACTGTGCAGGAAGTATCTCTGATTAAAGTTTTTTAGTCTAATAATTATCATCATCAATTTCAAAAAATAACATACTTTATTCGTAGCAAATGTTCGGTTTGCTTCCTTAATCCTGTTAGAAGAAGTTACATCAAGGATGAATTACACCTACATAAACCATTAGACATACACTTTTGACTAAGTCTGGGACTAGGATGGATCTTGCCTCACCTAGACTCCTCTCTAAGAAGGAGTTTACAAAGAAAAGTGTTTCTTTCTGAACTTTGTGATTTCTCAGGAGAATCTCCCTGACAAACTTTATCTGAAGCTTCCATTCTATTGTTTCCTATGAGATTACTATCAGAACTAAAAAGTCTTTCTTATAGTCATATATTACCTAAATATAAAACTATCATACAAAGCAACCAATCTTAACACCTAAAAACCCTAAATAACATTCAGTGCAGGAAAACTCAGCTCTTCAAAAAGAGCTGTTATTGCCTGACAAAAGACCCATGTCTAACTGGTCTCAAACTGTACAGCCTTGGAAACAGAACCACAGAATATTCCAAACTGCAAGAGACTCACAAGGATCACTGAGTCCTCTCTTAAGTGAACGGTCCATAAATGGATCAAACCTGCATCCTTGGTGTTATTAGCACCATGTTCTAACCAACTAGTGTTTCCATCTTCACAGTCTTGCCTCCTTCTTATTTTAAGATTTGTAAGTTAGGAGGATATAGTGCATTCAGCCAAAGTGTAAGATCAGAGAAATATCTCTTTAAAGATTACTAAAACAAGGGGCTTTGAATAGCTGGGGAATCTTAAGACTTCTAGTATGCAGTGACTTTCTGTATGAAAGAGACATTACCGATTTAGAGGAGACTGAAAGCAGGTGTGACCTGTCACTTTACCACTGTATAAAAAGACTCCATGGCTTCAGGACAGTCTCATGGCTTAGCATCCTTCCATAACTGGACTTCAGAGGAAATCATCTAATGTTTTCACAAATGTTCTTCTGTTTTAGGATGGTTTAAGTAATGTAACTTGTATATAGGAAACCAAGTATTAGCTGAAGCTGTCCTAACTACTAAAATGAACTGATGAAAACTAAGAAATACCGTACATAATCCATCTTCATGTATAGCTTCTTAGCTGTTTTCTGATCTTGTCTTCCTATGTTACAAACTGACAGGTTTGGTTAAGTTCAATATTAAAAAAAAGTACAAAAATATAATGTAATCTTGGATATATTCCAAGGAATCAAAAACAAGATTTCCCCTTCAAAGAACTCTTCTGAATTATGTTCTTTTTTTGGAAAGCAGTACTTATCTGCATCTATTACAACAAAATCAAACCCGTTGCACTGTATAAAATCTGAAGATCTTCAGACCCTTTCCTTCTGAATGTACAAGCCATCATTTTCTGGATTGTTAGAGAAGCTCCAGGCCAGGTTTCAGAAAATACTGTGAGACAATAACTAGGAGATACATTTTTGAGGGCTCTGATATCAGAACTTTTCACTCATAGGAATATATCATGAGACGTACTGTTTGAATAAAGACTGAAAAGTCCCACGAATGGCATCTGATTCTGAAACCTGTAAGTTACTTTTCCTATTAAGAAATGAATTAAGAAGCCTTGCCTCTTAATCTGAAGAATGAGAAGAATTTATCTGAGTAATTTCCAGAAATAAGTATAGACATAACAAGTATGTTTTGGCTTATCCATGTAGGGAAGTTATGTTTTCTAAGGAGTATTTCACAAGAGGCATGCAGAGCGCTGTCAACAGAAATCAAAACTACTAAAGAAAATTTCAGCTACTTTTGAGGCAGAACATAAAAAGAGCGATATTGAAGCTAATGCTTCAGTCAGACAGAACTTTCTTAGGGAGGTGCTTGTAGCTTGGGAGCTACTTCAGTGGCCTCAAAGGTAGAATAAGCTTAATTTCATAGGAAGGTCTAACCTTAAGATATTCTGAAACTGCATTTCAATTAAGAAAACATGTACAATCTTAGAAGAGAAGGAGCAATTGCATTTATTTTTCAACTGTCAGAATACTTAATATTTAAGGAACTTAATCTTAAAAATTGTGACAGGTATTATAAAATGAATATTAGGTTTTAATAATAATTTGTGACATGTAGTAGTTACTATGTCAAGAGGAGTTTCAGAGGCATTCTGAATTTGAATCAGTGCAACACAAAGACACTAGAAAATGGTATTAATAGTGACAAAGTTTGATCTACTTTGCATCATTCAAACAGAAGAATGTAGATAACTTTATTTCACTCCCCTTCTGCATTAACAGTAAATTAAATGAGCAAGTCAGTGAATCCCATTTTACATTTCTTCAGAAAGCTCTGAAGACATTTCTCCTCAATTAACCATTATGCAAATATATCAAGGGAGATAGTTTGATAAACTGATATAGTTTATCAAAAGGAAAACATACTTGCAATGGTTCAAAGACCTATCAAAGCCACTATTTTGTTCAGATTTTTCATGATGAGCATACACACAGCGCTATGAATCAGGCCCTACAGTAGGCAACATTGTCTATGTGCATTGGAAAGCCCAAGTTTGAGTAAAAAACTTTTATATGGGTAATGAAGCCGTAATTGTGTAGGATATAATCTGAGTCACTCTGAGTTAATTCTGCACTATACTAAAAAGGTGGTTTTTTCTTCATCCAGCAGGAGACAGCTACTAAAAAAATGTAATTCCAATAGATTTGTGCTGAAGAAAAGCTCTTGTTCGCCACAAAGTTTCTTAGGAAAAACAGTTTTGGAAATGTGCCAGTTCATTGCAAGATCTACATCCTTCTTGGCTATTACCATCCCCTTTTACTTGATGATAAGCAAACTATCTCCCTTGCTAGGAATTTCACATAGCAGTTGTACCTCTTTTTGGCACATACTCTCACAATATGCCAAGACTGAAAGTAAAACAGAAGTTAATCTTGGAGATTGTCTCCTTCTTAGGAGAATGTATTCTTGCAATAGCTATTCTCTTCTCTATCTCTAGTCTCTGGTCATATCCAGGTTTAGGATGCTGTATTAGTTAATCCTGCTCTGCACGAAGTTTCATTCACTACTTCCAATATCTAACTTCCTCTCTCTTTTTCTGCATCAGTGAACTGAGGATCACTCATATCTCTTCACTGGAAATTTCATTTGAGGCACTTACTTTGTTCATAGATGATACACAGAAAATTTCATTGGGAAAACAAAAATAAAGAAATTTCATTGCCACCATCTTTTGCTACACCACTGAGTTTAAGCAGCATTCTCACCTAAATTTCTGTACTGATGTAATTTCTTGTATGTCAGGAAATACACACTAATTGCATGGAAAAGGAAAATGTGTATTTATTGTAAAAATATTTGTTACAATGAAACAAAAAAAATCCCACAGCTAGCTCAAATACACTGTTCATCGCAGCTTTATAAAGTTATACTACTTCTTTCAAGCTAACAAATTTTTACATGTTCTTTACACAGCAGCTGCTTTCACTGAGCCACTTCTATTTGTTTCCCTCACTCAGCGGTCTTGCCCAAAACATGTTAAAATTTAAAGCTAGCAGTGATAATTAGACATAGTTTTCATGGACAAAAATATTTTTATATCAAGAAAGATTTTTTACGGTTAAACATCTGCAATTAATTCACTTGTAGGCATTTTAATATTCTTCTTTCTTTCTTTCTTAGTTGTTTTGCTTCCATTAGTTCCAGAGTGAAACAACCAGACAAATCCAAAATTTGAAATCAAATTAAACCTGGTCCTTTAGCATTTATTCCTGTTCACTTCAGGGTAGTCTGCCATCCCAATATTTTACTGACTATGACCACATAATTCAAAGAAAATGAAAGCAAGCTTAAAACATTTTGCATTGATCAGTTGGCCTTAGTAGATCTGACACATGAAGACTGAGTATTTTAAGTATTTATCACTGTGACAGTGTTCTGACGAGGTTTTCCAGGGTAATTAGATTAAATTTCCTAATACCAGCTACAATCTCCAGTGATGTAAATTATACCAAAACATACAAATATGTCTAGCTAAATTGTATTTTTCTGATCCAAATTCATTACATTTCATTTGCAATTTGTATTTCTGTCCCCTCAAATATAAATCCACCACTTTAATTTGAAATAGTCACACTTAGTAAGAATAGATTGACACAGATATGAAGTGACAAGGGTTTTTTTTGTTAAACTTCACTGAAAAAAACACTCATAGATGAGTATTTCAGATATTATTGCATTTTCCTTGAGGATTTGCCTACTGCTTTGAAGAGTGTTGCACAGCAGTAACAGTGACTTGTAAAAGGATCAGCAACAAGTTCGAAAACACTATCAAACTAAATCTTAGACTCCCTGACATTTATCACCCACTTCTAATATTTAACTTGATGTATCATCTCCAGTTTTACTTAGCAAAGTGATATGTTTGTATACTTCACAACAAAATAAGCAGGGCAGTACCTTTGAGCAGATGAACATGTTTGTGCTTGTCATTTTTATCACTACTTTAATCTCAATCCTCAATAATCCACTTTGGTACTTCTGGTGGTACTTCTGAAAAATCTATTTCAGCCTTCAAAATGCTGATTCACCGACTTTGTCACCTTTTTCAGTATACATGACGCATTCAGTACAGCAAACCAAACAGAAAAAATATTGACGTCCACGCAAAAATAATCTAAGTATACATATTTAAAACAGAAAAGTTCTATTTTATTTCCACTATTGTGGGAGACACTGACCAGCTCCAACTGGTTATAGGGCTGCATTTATATCTGACATGCACAAAGAGAATATGATTTTTAAAGAAAACAAGTGGAGTGTCAGCCTTCTGGTCTTTAAAGTCTGTTTGTGCTTTCATGTACAAGAATATGCGTATTCTGCAATGGAATGACAGATACTCTATGAGTCAACTGAAATGTCTAGTCTGATTACATTTTGGCTTTGTGTAAGGTACAAGTACCACAGCATGCATGTACATGTACAGTTCCACTTCCATACATGTGTGAGTGACTTGACCTGATAAGACATGAAAGGATGAGGTAAAACTGTTACATGCATTATCCCCTACATCTACAGTATTTCCCTAATTTGGTGTTCTAGTCATTACTCCCAACATTTTGTTACAATACAAATACAAAACTTACAAATATATGTCACATGAACCTTAGCACCTCACTAATTGGTACCTGTATATGACACCCCGTGCCAGATCCTCAGCTGGGAAGTTAGTATAACTCTCCCTAACTCCTGCGTTTAGTTTCCAATAATATTTTTCGTATTGACCTGAACGGTAAAATTTTGCTAGAGAAATTTATTATGGAGCTTTTATTGAGTCAAGATTTGACCAATTTACTCTCCATGGTTTAAGATTCCTATTCTTATAAAAATAGCTAAAAAAAAAATAAAATACTACTTCTCTTAAAATTCAAGTTAGTTTCTGGTTTTGTGTATTTGTGTAACATCTGTGTTTTTTCAGAATTCATGCACTATGATGTCATTATTTCCTCACATAATTTGGAAAGAAGTCCTCACAAGTAAGAACAGATTTGAACATTTTAAGTTTGAGGTTTCAACCTTTTCATACAGCATTGACTCCTGACTCAGTTTTGTTTGCCTTAAGCCTGACAGTATAGTAACGATGACTAGGAAAAGTAACAGAGAAAAATGGGATTAAGCTAGACTAATGGAATTTCATGATCAAGAAATATAATCACATCAGGCTTGATTATGTAGGAGATAACATCTTTGTTGGTTAAATGGTTTAAATTGTAGGTGGTGCACTATATATAACAGAGTTTTATTATTGTTTCATTCAAAACTGAAGGGCAAAATTTATTAACTGAATTACTTAACAGTGAAGAAAAACTGCATTTCCGTTCCCTTAAGTTTTTTCCCTGGAGAAAGCTTTTTTTTTTTTTTTTTTTTTTTTCCCAGAGTAGAGTATTATGATAATATTAGTACTCATTTGTGATTTTCAAAAATAGCATTATAATGTTTATGAAACTAAATCAGCCAACCTTGACAGACAAGTGAGTAATTTAGGGATTTTTTTATTTGCATCAGTTTGAAGACAACTGGTGTATAACTAACGCACAACTAAGCTGTATTACTTATAAAATTATATTTAACTTAAAAGCTTTTCTCAGACTAAAAATCGTGTATTTATGCATATTCAGATCCCATCTTTTCAGCTTTTTACTTCTAATGACAGTCATTATGGACAGCTACTGGAATCAGACTATATAATATATCTAATAATAAATAAATCATAGTAGTGGTTGTGTAGAAAAGTTTCTATAGCTTTCAGAAAAGTAATATTACTGTTAAAAACCTTGATGAATTGAACAGTCCAACTTCTTCAGGCTACTATGATCCAACTTTACTTCTTCTTCCCAAGTGTTATATTACTTAAAATGTTGTAGAGAATTTAAGTAACAGTCAAAATGAAACTTAATGCAATCCCGTGATTACTGTTTAAATTGTCTTTTCTTGCTATTAAGAATTCATTTTGCATGATCCTGATAAACTGTAAGTTCATCTGATACCAAAAATTATTAATCAAATTATTGTATTTTTAGGTATAAAATCAATTATTTGCCAATTATTTTCAACTTCTTGTAATACAGAGGTGGATAGTGTCTATTTAAAAAAAAAAACCAAAAACTATTTTAAAATAAAAGGCAAAAATACAGATATTACTAGGGTGTGACCAGACAATATTTGTCCTAAATTTAAATCTATATTTATGCAATTATTTATTCCCAACACAAGCTAAGGTCTAATAGCATTATTGTTGTGGTGCTGCTCTGTATGTAAAAACATTTATATAACAGCTTAACTAACTCTATATCTTGAAACATTCTCCTGGACAATAGGATATCCAAGATTTGCTAGACAGACACTCAATTTTACAAAAAAACATGCTGTTTTCTCTGCCTTTTTATTTTTTTTTTAATGTGCAAAGTGTTAAGGAACTGCAGACTGTTTTGAGTTGAAGTTTTAGCCCTCTATATTTAAAATACTTTTATAATTAGATTATGATAATAAACATCACAGATGTATATATATATACACATATATATAGACATATCTTAGACATAAAAACATGTGTGTGTATACATGTATACAGAAAAAGAGAAGCTGACTGTATCCATCTGAAAATCATATATATATACACACACAGACCCCTTAACATCCCTTAAATTGTAAAAGCATATTACTTATTTGATAAAGCAATTTAAGGTGCCTAAAAACTGTGTATTACTAACTGGATTGGAAATGGATTTATGAATTCAAGAACTCGCTTCTACTTACTCCAGGAAGTCCAAAGAGATTTAGTCAAGAATTGAGGCCAAATTGATTAAAAGCTGTCCAAGAATAAAAATTCACTCTGTGCCTCTAAGAGATGTGGATTTAGAGCTTTAAACTTCTAACTGAAATGTTACATATATTACAATTTTGCCTGCATGATAATACTTTATTTTCTTGGTTTTGCAGATTTTGGTCCTTATGAGGAAATTCTGTCTACTTAAACAGTGGAATGAAGATCTAGTACAGTAAAGATTTCTTCACATTGAAAACTAATATTCAGATAATATTGATCTTTGTTATTAAATAGTAGATGGTAGGGAAACTGTTAAATAATAATTAATGTGAATATTTCATTAGTCATTAATATTTGCATCTTTCTTTGTTGTTTTTGTCATTTGTAGGAAGAAATAACCTTTATTGTATTACCAGTCTCTCCTTTTACTGGGCTATAAAAAAATCACAAGCTAAACAAAAGGAAATAATTTCCAATTGTTTTTGCCAGAATGTTAGTTTTATAGTCCTGCAATAATAGTAATGTTGACTGAGTGTAGAAACTGTCAAACACTGCAGTTGGTTGAAAAGTTCATATTCTGCCTACGAAGGCTAAACCAGTTTCATATCTTAAGAAAAGACCAATATAGGAGCCACAACCTCACAAAAAGCATATGACACACTTCAAAAATTATGCCAACAAACGAAAAGGAATGCAGATATCGCACATAAAATATGGCCAGGAAGGTCAACATGATCTTAATTCTGATAATTAACTGGAGTCCTCAGCAAAAAGATAATTTTGAACAGAAATGAACCGGCTGTCTTAGTCAAGAACAGAATGCTACAGTAATGCAGCAGATGACAGATTAAAAAAGAGTGACTTTGAAAAAAAGTCAATTTTTTCACAAAGCTATTTGTCAGGAAGCAGGGTAATACGCTTTCTCTTTTTTTGTCATTAGAGACATTTTATCCTACATCTCTCATCTCCCACGTACTACAGGCAGTCACAAAAAAACACAGGACACAAGGCTGCCCAAGTTCTAACTGTAAAATTTTTACGTGTTTTGCATTTTAAAGTGTTATAGAGGAGCTGATTTTCTGGAAGGTAATTAGGATTTTTGGAGAGCTACTAACATGTAACTACTTCAAAAATAAAACAACCAAGAATGTTCTATTCCCCAACACTGTTACAGGGTATATCCACAGTATCACAGAGTTACCTGGGGGCGAAAGGGAGGAAATTAAATTGAATTCTTTTGTAAACTACACTAGTATAGAATGAATTTGTGTAATTTTTAAATGGTTAAATCAAATATACAAATGTATGATACTCCAGACAAAAATATTATACTTTTACCAAAAAGCAAATATCTACTCTTAGGTAACAAACTATTGGTAATTCAGAAGTCAAAGTACAGTCTCTAGAAAAAAACCTCAATGATTAAACCCCCCCTACAAATATTAATAGGTTTTTTTTCTTACTCAGTATCTGACAATCTACCATGTGAGCTACCAGAGAAATAAGAGATCTGTTAGCTGAAATTCCACTTTCAACTCCTATTCCTTCAGTAATTAAGCATAAACAAGTATGTTTTATTTTACTGAGTAGGATACTATACAAAAGGGCTTGGAATGGGCCACAAATCAATCACAAACCTGCCCTCAGCTGATCATATTATAGGGGCCTTTTACAGCTAGATGTCAGCTCTGAATGTTGATTGCCCAACCATAGCTTGCCAAGAGCTACATGTTCTTCCTCCCTTATTAAGTTACATGAAATTGAAAAGATATAGATCTGGATTTCAAATCCACTGATCTGTAAAAAAGGTGGGAAGAATTGCATTATAGGAAATCTTGGTAGTATGGTTTATTATTAAGGTTATCCATTATTTCCAGGTATTTCAAAATCTGTCAGACTTATAAGTAGACTGAAAACCTTCAGGCTTATTTCCTTTTTTTCCCTGGGTTTTTTTTTGTTTGCTGGGTTTTTTGGGATTTTTTTTGAGGTTTTTTTGTTAGTTTTTGTTTTTTCTTATCTGAGAAATGCCTTTAGCAATTCTGAGATTCATACAAGGATTTCATTTGCTATTAGGTGACGAGTATGTGCAAAGAATATGCTTCTTTCCCCCCCCCTTCTTATCAACCACCACACTGGCTGATACATAAAACAGAAACAAATGATCAAGATATTATTAGGTTATCAGTTAACTCTGAAAGGTCTGCATTACTCCACGCACATACTGGCGCTGCTGAGATTCATGGGTCAACACCAGGTACAAGAACTGAAATAAGGAAATCCATTTTGCCGCTCATTTCCATCAGTTTTCTTTCGGTGATGAGAAGCCAGAACATTAAATACAGCAAGGTAAGAACTTGATCAAAGATGAGAAGATAAATTGATACAGAGAATGCCGTGACTTTAAGTGGACTTTGCTCACAGCAGTTTGAAATAACTGCACCAGATTCATCATAAATACTGAATGTGTGAGTATATGAAGAAAGTATCTGAGTAGGCTGAAAAAGAGAATAGCAAAGAATGACGCTTAGAAAGAATAAACTGTCATCTTGGAAAGAACATGTTCTCTGACTGTTGGTTTGTTTTCAGTTTGTTTGATTGTTTTTATTTTTTCCTCCATAAATATGGATGCTGTGAGATGAAGAAAAAACAAAGTCAAACACATTGCGCAAATGAAGAGTATTGTCAGTAGTCAACTTTTTGACAGGGATGAGAATACTAAGACACTATTTGCTTTTGATTCAATGAGAAGTCAAAAGCTTATTGGTACCAAAACACGAATCAGTTGCAGGTAACATTCAATTTCCATAGGAATTTCGAGGTGGAAAATTTATTCTGATAACTATTTTCATGTTATATGGGATATCCTGTATCTGTAAGATCAGTTCTTACCTGTGACAGTCAGCCAGGAGCACTGCCTTCATATCTGGTTTGAATTTCTGGTAGTTCAACTGTGAAATTGAGTCCAGGCAGTCTGGAACCTGGACTAAAGGCCAGAAGGATATTTGTAACCACATAATCCGAAACTGCCTCAGCAAGCACAAAGCCAAAAAAATAATTGTGTCTCTGTCTTTTCTAATCTTAGAAATTGTGAAAAGGTTAGGGAAATGAGTGTAAAATGTATATAAAAGGGCTTGAGACCTACTGCAAGTGGAATACAGCCAGAAACTATACTGGGAATATGGCTTCCCACAAGCAGAATTTTGACATTTAGAAAATTCTGCTTGTTTGTATGCCCTCTCAGGACGAGGCTCCAGCTGCTTCAGATCTTGGCACTAGGTCAAACAGTACAGCAGTATTCATACTGCCATTCCTTGGTGTTATACATTTTTGTGCCAGAAATCCCTGTTCAGTCTCAATTTTACCAAATTTTTCCTGGTTTCTTTGCAATCCCCAGTCCCAGAAAATGATGAATATCTGAGGGAGAACTGCTTAGAAGTGGCTTACAAAATCCCACTCTAGCTGCAAATACTGTCTTTGAGACTATAGTGAGAAACACGATCAGTCACATAGATTAATCTGGAAACAAATTTTTAAGAATTCTGGGAAACATGAACACAGACAATTTT
>VXBQ01016357.1:60774-80953 GCA_013400175.1 Phainopepla nitens
ACATAAAAATCCTGCTGGTGTAGTTTACTGCTTTAAGCCATTGGGAGGAGTTATGGAAACAACTCCCTTGAGAGTGAAGGCAATCATAAAGTCAAGTACACAAAGTTGTCTTGCAAGTTCACATGGCTAAAACTGCACCATTGTAGTTCTGTGTGATATTTATACCAGGAGCAATGACTAGAATTAATTCCAGCATGGACAAGGATGTTGGTGTGCTGTCGTATTTTTCTCTGTAGAGCTAAAACCTTTGTTTTACTCTCATTCAATTATCTACATCAAAATAATTTGTTACAGCCTCTCTCGTTATTGGTCAAGATATTGCAACGGAGAAATTTACTGAAGAATGATAGACAGACTTCATTGTTCACTGAAAATCTGAAGAAAATAGAGCAGTAAGTACATATTTGGTTTATTTTACACTAATTTTCATGACTGAGCACTAATTTCTCTGTCTAACTCTTTAAACACAACAGGTGGTAATTGAAGATCTTCCTTCTGGAACATACATTTTTCCTGTTTTGGAAGAAAAATAAAAGGGATGTAAGACTGCTAGACAGAGACTGCTGTTTTTCATCTGGCCCTATGAGCAGTGAAATTTATTCAGAACAACTAAATAATAAAAATACACTGCTAATTTCACTGCAAAAGTCCAGAACAGGAGCAGTTGGTGACAGAAAGTTTAAAAATGTGATTGAAAATGGCATTATGTATGCAAAAATGCATTTTGTGTACACAGTGGCATTATCTATTAGATCTGTGTATTTCACTTATTCTTTATTATTACATGTATCTTTAACAATAAAATCCTATTGATGGAGAGAAATCAAAAAGCTGAGCTAAGTCAAAGTCACTTTCCACCAGAAAGATCTACTTTGTATATTAGTCAACTAAATACGATGAGTCTGATACTTTCTAAAGATATGTTTCAAGAGTGCCTGATGTGCTTTCAGCTCTTATCTCTTATACAAAGTGTCTTAGTTCATGATTTTCTCTGAGATATCTAAAGATGTAGATTATAATGTAATATATAAATTTAATATCATTTCATAAAAATCATTGCAATATTTATATTAATTATCTGCCTATATGACACTGAGGAAAATAGGATATTCATTATAATACCATTTTGTAAAGCTTTGAGATTAGTCTAGTCAGGATTAGATCCTGAATTCTCCATTCAGCTGATCTAGTATGGCACTAACATTGCAGTACGAGCAGGATGATGAAAGGGAAAAAACCCATGTCTTCTGTACCAGAAAGTTGGTCCTTTAGAAGTTAAGAAAAACTATTATGAATGAGATGTCAAAAGACAGATCCCTTGTACAAGTAAAGTCTCAGAACTTCTTGTAGGGGTGTGGCAGGAAGAATGTTTTTTTTTTTAAATATCATTCTCCTTTAGAACTGAAAATTTCATATTTCTCTAAAAACTGGAATTTACGACACTCAGCCTTATTTTGCACTACAGCTGAAATAAGTTGTTATTACAAGACATAGAAAATTTTGTACTTTTTATAATTTAGGTTTTTTAACAAAAAATGTTTTAAGCTCCTTTATCCTTGGCCCAAACACACAAGGAAAAAAAAAAGAAAATCAGATGCATCATCGCTTATGATCTATTTTTCCATCCCTCAAAACATTAAAGGAGGCATGATCTTAAATCCTGGGAGTCAAATTCCATTTTGACTCTCTAAAAGATATCATAATACTTCAAATTTTGGATAAAATTCAGCCTTTACCTAAGATTTGAAAAGCATATTATTTGGAACTATGTAAACCGAGAAAAATAAAATGGCTATATCCAGATTTGTATTTTTTTATTCTACTACCTTTAACAAAAAGGATAGTAGACAAGGGTTGTAGCAAACTTTTTTTTTGGTAGCAAACTTTATTTTTGAAGTAAATTTTTATTTGATCTTGTTCTCAAGCCTGTTCAAGGAGTATTTGAATACTGTAGTTCAACACAGTATTTTGCAAAACTATTGTTCCTATTTTTTCAATCCCCATAGTATATTTCAGGTAGAAAAAGAGTCCCAAACAATTTCACAATGAAGTACCCTTATTACCATTCTTCTGTGCATTTCAGCATGGATTTAGCTACTCCAGTGATGAAACACTTGAAATAGTTGGCTGAAACCTTTTGTTATGCTTTGTTATGCTTGAATGAGTTTTGATGACAAGGCTGGAATTAGGATTCTTGAAATAACTGTACAAATATTCCTAACTCCTCATAAATGTTCATGAAAGCACAATGGGCTGTAAATATTTAAAATATTAGTGAATCTTTGATCCTATTTACTCACTCTGCTTAAGAGTAATTTAATTCTGACTTTCTTTCTCTCTTTCTTTCTTTTTTTCTCACTTGGTTTCTCGTCCCCACATCCTTTTGAAATATCAGAATCCCAACATATACACATATGGACAGAAAATATAGCAAAACAAAAGCAGCATAAATTCAAATTTTGACATTAATGCAGTAATACTGCTTCAAATTCCACCTTTAATAAGGCTGATGTACTCCTGAGAAGTTCTTAAAATCGTGTACATGCAACATATGCATATGCAATGCCATATGCAACCTTCCTATGTGCCCATATAATTTTTTAAGGTCTGTAATAAAAACATTTTCTGCAGAAAAAGTGAAGCTGTAAAATGGTATTAAAAAAAATCATAATTAAAATGCTGAGAGATCCATGGTAATGTTCTTACTGAAAGATATAATAATTGTAATAGCTACAGGAAAGAAACCAACGCAACAAAACCAAATTGACTTCTTCCTCAGAAACTGCATGGTCCTGGACATTCACTGGACAGCAGTATATCATTTGGTCCTTTCTGCAGAAATCACTATAGAAGTGCTTATAGTCTTTAGTTTAAAAGCAAAAGATTGAGATTATTACTTCTACATTTTTCCTAACATAAATACATACATTAAATACAGGTCAGTCATAAAAATATGTCATGATGTTAGATGTTTCAACTTAGATTTGCTGTTGATACTGATCACCATCAGACTTGATCGTTTTTGGTTCTAGCTTCCTTTTCTTATTCCTTAAATTGAAGCAAAATATCAGCTGCAATGAATTTTATTTGCATACTACTGAAATGGAGGGGATAAGCTTTTCCTAATTATCCTTTGGTGACATACAATCCTAGCTGCAATTAAGTCTTTTAGTTTGTCTGTCATTTTATCTTAATTATCAAGATTACATTATGAAGGTTAAACTGCTTCTTATAAAAATTGATGAAAATAGACCTTCTTATTGTGTAAGAAATGGTTTTTTTTTCTTTAACTGTTGGCTTGATGTTTTCTTTAACTACTGATTGCTAGAATTCATTTATCCATTCTGACCTACTTAGCATGAGTTCTTGAAAAGTGATTAAAGTATACTGTCTTATAAAAAGAAACATAAATATGGAGTTTACAGTACCATACTGAGAAAACTATCCTTTAGATATTCTTTGTAACAAAAAAAAAAAGCAATAAAGTGCAGGATATTCAGCGTAATAGTAACGTAAAGGTAATGAAAAAGACAAAGAAGTTCCATATATACACCAGAGAGAAAAAAAATTAGACCTAGTAGCTGTTAAGGCATTCCAAATTTCAGGCTGCTTTTGAAACACTGGCAGGACAAGCTGACAGCATAATTAAAATGCATCAGTTTCTTTCTACTTCAGGGAAAGAGAAAGCTGTAAGCCAGTTTTTTTGGCTACTTAACCATTTCAATATTCAATTTTCTTCTGTCATATTTTGATCAATTAGTTGTGTGTGAATATGGGGCAAGATATTCACAGCCAAATCATTATCCAGCTGTCCAAATATTAAGGCTATTCCTGTGGTCTGTTAACTCCTGTAGAACAACAGTCTTCTGAATTTTTTTCTTGCAAGGTTTCAGAAGTTCATTACTTCAAAAGGACTGTGTTCTTGGGTATAAAAAGCTCATAGTACAGTGATCCATAGTGCAATAAAGATATCTTTTCCAAGGGTATTGGAATGGTGAATTAGAGAGTGGGTACAACCAGCTTGACAGCCCACTGCAGACAAAACCAGAAAATGCTGAGCTCAACAATGGCACAACCTTCTCTCCATGTGGTAAAGGGCTCTTTCACAGATCACTGTTGGGAGATAATACATCAAGAATTTGCAAACAGAGCAAGCCCTCTGTAGTGCCAGACTTCAACTGACTACTCATCATGTAAATTATTGGCAATGAGTGGACATAAACACATCTTTGATGGTCCTGGTTAGGTACTGGTATTTAAATTCCTATCACTATCCCAGGCAGGCATGCTCTGAATGCTGGCTGCTTCTTTCCTTCTTTTGGGATGCCTCATTTCACCCTATAAAGAAGTGCACTTTACCTTTGTTCTTTTTTCCTTTTTGTTTCATTTACTCTCTTGTGGATAGGTATGTAAAAAAAGAGCACCTCCCCTGAATACTTTCTGAATATAGCAGAAGTTTGTTTGGTTGGTTTTGTTTGTTTGGGTTGTTTCGGCTTTTTGTTGTTGTTGTTTTGTTTTATTTTCTTCCTAGAGATGAAGCTAAGGAGAATTGCTAATTTAGTTCAATTCCCAGATTAATTTCACTCACAACTTTGTAGGATAAAGTTCCTATTTGATAAGTATGACCTCTGCTCTTTCTTCTAAATACTTTGTAACTCATCCTGTCAAAGTGTTTTTTTCACTAGGTACATTGATTACCATACCTCTTCATAATTGCCTTGCCATGATTATTAACCATTTCACCAATCTTCATGTCATTATGTATTTCATCATAAATGATTTGTGCTTACTTCCATGTAATCAACAAAAGTATTGAACAAAGTTTGCCTTAGTTTCCTCTGAACTTCTGTGAAAACACCTTTATATAGTAATGAAAAATATACCACAAGGTCCACCAGCTACATGTTAAAGCATTTAATTTGGACCACACTGCGAGGGTGCTATTATTTAAAATTAAAAATTCATACAACGTTAGGCCAAATGTCAAATTCTACTTCTAATAAATCCCTGCATTTTATGTCTGCTAACCTCAAATAATTAAATCAAGGGTTTAAAAATTTTATTTTTCCCTTAAAAATATTCAACTGCTATTAGTGTTTGGGGTTTTTTGACTTAGTTCTTGTTACTTAATTTTTCTATCTAATTTTCTATTATTGCAAGCAAAGCTGATGTCAGAGTAAGTACTTTAGCAGTTAGCAAAAGTGTTCATTAGCTGTGCTTGAGTATTGAATATCTGAAAACTTCAGGGAATCAACGAACAAGTAATAATTAAAACTCTGAAGAACATTTAATGAGTTACTCCTGGATGTTATCACTTTCCCTAAGTGCTAATGGACTAGAATTTTTTTGGTTTTTTTTTTTTTTTTTTTTTTTTGTTGGTTTTTTTTTGTTATCAAGGAGTTCAACCACATTGTCTTTTTGGTTTACAGAGAGAAAGCTGAAACATTCTCAGTTAGCTGTTCCACAAATCATTCTCTGCTGTTATCATTTTTCCTATGTCTTCACATAAAGTACGTATTGTACTTTTATCTTTTAGGCTACAGTTTTCTCTCCTCAATCCCTTCAACTTTTTCTATTGATTTTCTACATTTAGTGAACTCAAATCTACATGGTTAAAGAACTACTTCAGTGCAACTTGCTACATTTCTGATAAATTTCCTGCTATTTTTTAAATTTCTATTGCCAACTGAAACAGTGTAGGTGTATATTTATATTTGTATATTTATTGGTGAAGGATAACATTTTGACTCCTGTGTAATCTATGTAAAAATACTCAACTTTTTTCTTTCTAAAATGCATTCAATTTTCCCTAACTTCGGCATTTTATGAACCAAGCATATTACTGTATTGGAACTAAAATCTGCTTGTCCTAAATGGATGTTAGGAGGTCACAATCACTCCCAACCCCTAACTTTGGCAGAAAAAATGAATTGTTTTTATTCAAATAGAGAATGAGCTATATTAAAGGCAAACCCACTTTCAGTTATCACACTATTTCTTTTAAAACTCTAATGATGTTTTCATTGCTTCCATAAAGTCACTGAGAGCACACGTCGTATTTTCCTAGCAACAGATTTTTTTTCTCTGTATGGTTTAGCAATCACTTCTCGTGTGGCTAAATGTTTTTATTTATAATCACGTATGAATAATGACTAGCTTTGTTCCATCCAAATAAAACTTTCACTTATATACACCTACACATATAATCAGGTTTTGCACAGGAAATTCACAAGGAAAGCGTTGAACACAAATTCAGTGTAGAAAATGTATTCCTGGTTCCATAGCAAGTACTGAGTCTCTACTCTCACTGAAAAATAAAGAATAAAATGTAAGTTAAAGCTAATTTAATTAAGATCAATTCACTGAAGACTGAATAAATTTTCATCTCACCTCACCCACACCATTCCATAAAATTAGGTCTGAATGAACCAAAATGTATCTAGCCAAACAATCTGGTCATATTATTAAACAATGACAAATGAACAAGACATTCAAACCTGTACTCTGTTGAATACCGTACACCTGAGGTACACAGAATGAGAAGGTGGACAGTCACAATCCTAAGCAGGCTACCTGCTGTTTTGTCTCTACATGTAGAGTTCAAATGATAGCAGACATAAGCATTTCTAATGGGTGCATACAGTACAGGGCAAAGAGAAGGAAATTATAAATCTAAAAATTGCATTTTAACATGGCAAAAACAACTTCACAACACATGAAGAAAGCCAAAGGGAAAAGGCTTTCAAACATACATTTTTAGGGAAGATCAATATGAAGATGCTAACTTTGATGATAATACATGTGTTATTTAAAATTCGAACAGCATATATTATTTCAAATTAAGGGAAGTTCTTCCAGGACATATAATTTCCATTGATATCACAACTTCATTCAAAACTGAAGCTCATGCTTACCAAATCTGCACACTAGGTTAATAAAATAGATTGGGATATTCCTTCTTCCTGACAGTGTTTCTATCTATCAGACATAGCAAATATTCCAGTAAATCATGGTAGTGCAATGAAAGAAATTATTTTGGCTCGACAAAATATTCTTAGGATTTATTTTATATACTTCTCAATTAAATAAATTAATGTAAAATATAACAACGGAATACATGAGGGCAACTGGATGTACTTGAATGTCACTAAGTAACCACCACTAATATTGTGGCTGATTTACTAAGACTAGATTTTGAACTAAGACACAAAATTTCAGTGAGGTTTCCTAGGACAGTGCCTTTGAAACAGTTTCATCAGATCCCTCATGGGTAATAACTAAACAGAAGTCAGTATCCACAGATGCTGCCTCTTTGACAAGCCCACAGAGCAGCTCCAGCCACTGAGTGCTCCTGCGATCAGACAGCTTACCGTGGGGTGGTAAGTTGACATTCACAACTTCCTTGAGCTGAAACTGCACTGTCATTCATGGCTGCCATACAAACACCGGATAAAGATTACTGGAAACAGTAACATATGTTCTTGAATATCTAAACTGTTTACATTTCAGCCCAGAATTAACAACTGACCCACAAAATTCACTCACCGTCTCTTCGATTAAGCCTCGCAAATCCAGGGCTGTGGCTGCTGGACAGCTCTGATGAGCTACTGAATGATGACTGAGGCAAAGCAGACACCAGCTGATCATCACAATTATCTGCCAATGAAAAGTATCACATTCAGGTTAATTTGACAGACACCACTCACTGGAACTGTTACAGAAGCAACTCTGCATCTGAGAGCAGCATGTCTCTAAATACTTCCTCTTGCTGTATTATGTGTAGAAGTATCAGTACTGAAGCACGTTTTGGGTTGTTTTACCCAGTATTTCATGAGACTACCAGACAATAATTTATCATGCCCTTTAAACCACCTGTTTTTACACACTTCTAACTTAACTTCGGAGATCATACCAAGAAATGGCTCACTGTTGCAGCACCAAGCTACAACTTCACCACATGCTTTTTATTTACTTTTGACCTAATGCCAGCACAGGTTTTTGCAACCACTTTTAATGGGCAATCACATTTGATACAACTGTTTCTAAAAAAAAAAACAAAAAACAAAAAACAAACATATAAAGCCAAGCAAACTGAATGAAATTAAAGAAAAAAAAATATGAATTAATAAAAAATTTTACAAACTCATCCCTTTTAAGCACTATAAACATGACAAAATGGAACATTTTTTGCTTTGCAAATGGTACATGTGTTTGATATAGACACAGCAAAATAATCATAATCTCGCAATTATTAGTATGCAAGTCCTAACATCATACAGAATAAAACCTGAGTGTTTCAGAAACAGAAGACTTAACTGCAGTTCATAATCAATTGTGCAGAAACAAGCAAACGCTAATCAATACTTTAGCTTTAAATGCCTCTCCAGCTGAATTACCAGAGAGGATATGCGTTCATTCTCTATTTAAGTTTAAAATGTATCAATTGAGAATCAATGCCTGATCTAGTGCAGCCTAAAGAAAATTAAGTTTAAAAACCTGAAAGAAGTACAGCCAATCCTTCCCTAACTATACTGGGGCTGGCACCTATTCTTTAGAGAAAGAGGAAATTATGGCAGCTTTAGTTTTATGAAGTGTTTCTTTTCAGGAAAATCACATTCTTTGGATACAACTAATAACTGAAAAGTTATAGGTGAATTCTTCTTCTTCCAATCCATCTATCTGCCTACCAGGTTTCACGGTCAAAAACCATAAATATTAATGAATAAAAGTCTTTTCCTTACCTAAATTAATAATTAAGTGTTTCTGCTAAGTAATTACAGATATATTTCTAATTAGGAGCAAGACTTTTATATGAATGTCCCAAAGCGATTTTTTTATCTTCTTTGTCAAAAGCTCTTTTTAAAGGAAAGGCCAAGTACTGGCCTTGACTGTTAAGAGTTAGAAGTTCTCTCCTAAATCCCATAAATACTATTCATTCACAACAAACAGTAGGTTTTATTAACTGCTCTTGATAAAGTCACCTATGCCATATTCTTCCAAATTCAGAGTATTTCATCCATGAAAAAAAAAGAAATAAAATTATTCTTACTTTCATGACTTTATTTCCTGTTCTACGCTTACACAATAAAAGGCAAAATGATATAACTACTCTTTAGTGCCTAACTGCAAACTCATTTTTTTCACTTCATTATCCACAGATTAGATTTACAATGGAGAAAGAAGCTGTTCTACTTTGGACAAATTGTCCCACCTGGTAAGCACAAAAAAGGAAAAAAAATAAGGTCTTAGAAGTAAATGCATTGCACTGGTACATCTTAGAAAAGGATCTCATTAGTGAAAGGTTTCTTTACAGCACAGAAAATTGAAAGAACTTACTAGTAATAAATCACATTAGAAAAAGAAGAATATGATGCTGCTGTGTTTCACACAGAGAGCTACTTACACTGCTGATGCAAGGGAACACTTCAAGTGTCACTGATCCTTTTTCTACTGCCAAAGCACACATTGTAAGTCTAGATACCGAGATGAATATTAAGAGGAGAAAATAAAAAGGCATTTTTACTCAAATCTGTCAGCATGATATACAATCACAGACCCACAGAATCACGGAACAGTTTGATTTGGAAAGGATCTTTAAAGATCATCCAGTCCAACCCCCTGCCATAAGCTGGAACACTTGCACTAGATCAGATTGCCCAGAGCCCCATCCAACCTGATCTTCAATGTTTCTGGATGCGCAGCATCTAAAGCCTCTCTGGGCAAAAAATTCTGCTGTTTTACCAATCTCGTCATAAAAAACTTCTTCCTTATAACTCATCTAAATCTACCCTCTTTTTGGTTCAAAATCATTACCCCTTGTTCTATTGCTACAGACATTCTTATTAATTATTGAAAAGGCCCCAATAAGGTCTCCATGGAGGCTTCTCTTCTCCAGGCTGAACAATCCCAACTCTGTCAGCCTTTCCTTATAGAGGTTCTGCTCCATCATTCTGAACATTATATCAGCCCTCTTCTGGACCTGCTCCACAGGTCCACGTCTTCCCTGTGCTGAAAACTGTACAGCTACTTGCAGCAGAATGTCTCATGTCTCTCAAATGCCTCATACTTTAAATGTTGATCTTCTGGTGAGAGGTGGCATGTGTTATGAAATGGATCATCAGGAATGAGAGCATGCCACTAATACCTAGAAGCACTAGTACCTAAACAACAGCAGGCACACTACTTTTAAATCACCTCTGGGTATAAGTCTTCACAAATTTCAATTCAAAATTAAAAAAAAAAAAAAAGGTAAATTTCCACTGGATGGATGATACATCTGCCTTTCTAATGTTAGCTTCTGCCAAATACATTTTTCACCCTTTTTCTTTTTAATGTACATGTTGGAAAGGAATCAATGGTACTAAATTATTCTACTCAGATGGTCTAATACATGTGTATTTGTGAAACACACATATTGCTTTGAGATATTCTCAGAAGAATTCTATGAGCACTTAGCATGTATCATATAATACTTTATGTCAAACTCAATTTAGAGTAGAAAGGCATATAAAATTTTGAATTTTAAAAAAAAGGTATTATCCAAAATCCAGCAGTCCACGATACTGCTTTTTGCCTCTCCACAGTATGAGAAATGAACAATGTGTCACAAACAGATATACCCTGAATAATTACACATTTCTTTTACAGAAGCCACTATGTTTTGTTTCAGGAAAATGACTTTATATGAACTTCTGCTTTATGGCTTAGCACATCTAGCCTAAAACATATCCCTGTGGCAAATTCCACTGTACAATTTAATTCAAAATTTAGTATGAATTCCAGAGTGAAATCAAAACACTTTGAACAAATTGTCAAGAACTAGAAGTCAGCATCAACTTGCTTCTCAATGTAAATAAAAACAAATGAAAGAATAGTCTCTACAGACTGACAATTCTGTATGCTTTCATCTACATTGGAAGACATTCCACACCATGGATTGAATTCAGTGCTTTCTCCCATGCTTCTAGTGACTCTTCATTTCTCTTGGACAGCCTTCCACTGTACCACAGAACACATTTTGCTGCTGAAGGCAATGTAGGGCTTTCTAGTGAAATTTCACACAGCTTCTCTAGGCTAAAGGAATACTTAAGTAGTCTATTCTAACAAGAGATTTAAAACACGGAGTTTTAGTTAAAAGTTGTCCATCATATAGCATTTATTACATTTTTTGTGATAAATATACATTTTTCAAACAATACATAAGGATACCAAAAGCATAAAGAAACCCTAGGTATCTGTAATACCCATGAAAATCTGGTAACAAATATGGTTTGTGGAAAAAAAATGTAAAAAAATTATATATCTGTTACTCAAGAAAAGTTATTCAAGTTATATAAGGTATGCCTTTCCATATACCATAATTCCAGTGTGAGTTTAATCAATTGAGGCATTTTAAAGGAATAAAACTCTAAAATGATGCATGAATAAAGTATGACTATCATTTCTCTTCCAGCTCTAAATAATATCCCATTATGCATACTCAGAGTAAACCAAGAGATTTTTTTATACGCAAGCACTAAAAATTACATAGATCATGCCATATGAACTACAACAAATGAGTTCAAATAGGGTATCATCCTACAATAATAACTGGTACAATAAAAATAGTAACAGTTATCATTACTATGTTTATAACATTACGGTTGATCAAATAAATTTTTCTTCCACCACACACCTGCCTGTTGAAATAAAAATAATAGCAAAAATAGCAGAATATTGGGATAATCTGAGATTTATTTATTCAGAAGCGTAAATGTATATTTTAACTTCCATCTAGTGAAAAAAACCCTGATTTTATTTACAGGCATAAACCTCCTCTTTTCTGTGAAAACTTCCAGAATAAATGGCATTGATTTAATTTTGAATGGAACAGTTTCTTTATCTGAATTATCAGCTTGGTCCACAAAAAAGACTAACAGATTTCAATGCTTTTCAATTTGAGTGCAAATTTATTTTAAATAAGCAAATGTCAACATATAGTGCCTAGCTACTACAAGTTGCTGTGAAAAATTATATTCTTTTCATAATTATCTAAAAACTACATGCATTATATCAACATACTGACTTCACTCATATCTCAAAATAAAACATCCCAATCCAAGAGCATACACAAATTAACATGTTACAATTTCACTTATTTACCTTTTTAGTGAAATTATTTTCAGCTATTATATTGTTGCAGACATCTTTTTTTTTCTAAAAATTCAATTTACTTCAAACTCCCTCAACCAAGTCCTTAAGTAGAACTACCAAGTCCTTAATTAACTATTAAACTTCTCATAAGGCAGGACAGAAGTAGCATAGATTATGATGTTTGACTTGCCTAGAAACCTATCAAATTCTTCAGTTCTATGAAGGACTCAGAAAATACTGAGTACCTAAAGAGCAAAGCAACATTTTAAATAAAAAAAACCAAACACAAAACTGTTCACTAAACCACATGAAAACAAAATAAGAGTAAAAAAACCAAACAAACAAACAAATGAAAGAAAGTTTTGCAACGTTTTCCCGAGTAGGGAAAACTAAATACCTAATCATCAGACAAGCAGAATAACGAAAAACAGCAAGAAATGCAGTCATAGTGGAACAGAATAGAAGAGGCAGTATCTCTGGGAGTCTCTCAGAAGTGTAATAATGTTCATCTTTCCCATTCAGGTAAGCCCCAAGAAAGATCAACTTTGCTATCAAATTTTAATAAATTAATACCTATAATGAAAACCTCATGAAAAGGAATGAGGCTCATAAAAATAAAGGACGTGTCATACTGTAGCAACAACACTAGTGCTTGCCAAAACCTTAAAAAAGGTGTCTCAAAACCTGTCCTCCAAAAGTCATTTATTAAATCCTTAGTTCTGTCATGTGCGCTTATAAGTTTCTTTTCCCAACACTGTGAAGACCAAATATTCTCTAGCCAATCTAGTCTTTTCAACAAAAGAGACTTTATTTTCCCCAGGAGTGAGCACCTATGTCATTTTACCTAATAGAATTTTTAAATATATTAATTGCAGTAATTTAGTCTTTGGTCAGTGTGCAGGCTTGTAATTAGTTTCAAGATTCACTGAATTTAATGAGATTTCTGTGACATAGATAAAAAGAGATTTCTCCGTTTCCTTGTTTTCCTGAGAGGTATTGACCATTATGCCGGTCCCAATCTTAGTGAAATCTTCATCAATAAGAGAAATGAGGAGAAGCTGACAGATTTACAGACCATTAGACCTTCACAGTTTCAGGCCTTCTAGCTACACAATATGCAATGTCACTTAAGAATGAACCCGGCCTGTCATTACTGCTGCTGCTATATGCTTATGCTTGCACTTGCTTCCTGGACAGCGATAAATTATCCTTGTTCAGAGAGCCCAAGAACTTCTTTATCTCAGGGCAACTGCTGGCTATCTGTAGCTGGAAGTTTTAAAAAACCAACTCACTAGGAAAGTTGCACTGTTTTATTCACGCCTCTTGACAGCCACCAGGGTTTTCCATTCTTCAGTTGAGTTTATGGAACGTACTAGGTATTTCCATGTAATTACATTTCAACTGCATGTAGTAGCCAAGTAAGTTCATAATGCCTTACTTCACTAAGGTTTTCTGCTGTTTACTTCTTTGAAATATGTTGACCTTTCAAGCTGAGATTTTACTCGTGACTAGCTCAGGCTGGTTTCCTTAATTCATTTTTTATTTAAACACAAATTTTCATTAATAGATTTCACTTATTTCTTGGAGGCAGCGGAGAGAAAAGGTAGGGAGCTGACTGCCCAAGATAAAAAAGAAGGTTTTAGGATTTTGAAACACTTTTTCTGCAAATGTAAAGACTTTATCACGGAGATAACCTACATGGCAAGGCTGATGATTTTCTTGAATTTGAAACAAAGTCTTCCAGTTTTCTGATAAAATTTTTATCTTTTACAGATAGCAGTTAACATAAATTCAGCACAGAATTCTGACACTTAGCAGTAAATTGTTATTTTTATATTCACATCAGGTATGTGATTTTTACCTTAACAAAATACATGAAATGCTGTATTTCCTTCCTTTCAAGGAACCATCCCTTTTTCACAATTTTCAGCTATTTAATGCCAACAAGAATCAAGAACAGCTAGTGAGTACAAAAAGCCGAATTCCCTCTGTGTTCACAGACAACCTTGTTGTTCTCTGGGAACATGAAAGACTTTTTGTGACTGAATACGGCAAACTTAAAAAGACAAACCAGAAGGAATAAGATAAACACTACAGTTACATAGATCAGAATTTAATTATACAGGAATGGAAGGGATACAAAAAATGTTTCCCTACAGACATTTGCAAAGACTCACACTTTGCAATGTATCTTCAACTGCTGGCATGGTTGTTATATAGCTGGAAATTATGTTTTTCTTAGGTTTTTATTTGTTTATTTTTATTTCTTTGTTTTTATCTGATTACTCGATATTTTTGTTCCATATATTAGGAAAAGGGAGCATGAAAATCACAAAGAGTTATGAAAATACACAAACAAGTGAAATAAAGGACTTTCTTGTTTTTAGTACTCAGAAATCAGCCACAAGTCAGAAATTCTAATATTAACTGACACTAAACAAACATTATTAACAATCCAATTAATTCACTCCTGATTCTCTTGATCTTTTCCAGAAACTATCGTACAGTGCTTCAATGCATGGCCAGTACTATCATAAAAACTTAACTCTTAATTACTACTACCATTTGAAACTAGAAAAGTTCTTAAAATAATTTCCAAGATGAATAAAGACTGTATTTTTTCACAGATTCTAATCACATTTTTTATTTGTGAATTTAGTGGTGAAGGGGCATACGATTCCATAAAATATTAGACTAGGACAAATTAGACCTGAGAGGTGATAGAAGAAATGACTTCCAGTTAGGATCTTCTTATTCACTTTGAAGAAATAAGATGAAATTTATTAATTAAGCAAATATGCTTCAGTAACACTTTTAGATCAACTTCTTCAGGATGCATCGTACAGTAACTCAAGTAGAAGGGCTTCTACTTTATGGGTAAGTTTTGTGTCTTTTGACTGAAAGGCCTACTTCCTCTCAAAAATTAGTCAGAATGGCAAAATTATGACAAACACATTCCAAAACATCCCAGTTTTGTGGGTTCTTATGCGCCTTATTTAGTTGGATAAACTCAAAATAATATTTAATTAATATTTCTAGTATTGAAATATTATGCATTTTCTTTGAGTTTTGGTGGGGATCTTAGCAACATGGGCTACAGGTAGAAAAAATCTTTTAGAATAAAAAGATAGTAATGTATTAAATGTTAGTAAGTATGATCTTATGAGTAAATGATTTAATTCAGTAAGTCTAATGGCTTTTTTTTCTGGAAAAAGCTATGAAAGACTAATGCACTTCATAATGTCAGTTGGAAGTTTCTCAAGCATGTGTGGTAGAAAAAAGATAAGGTTTATAGAGAGGGTGAAAATGGATACACATATTGAAAGGTTGTTGAAAAGAGTATTACAATTTAGAATTAAAATACTTTATTGATCAAAAGCATATAAACTTTACCATCAGCATTTTTTTTTTCCCATGTCATCAGGCAACATATGAAAATTAATTCTGTAGCACCATGAAATGTTCATTCTCTGAAGTGTGTCTTTAACATTCCCGCTGGACATTTAAATTTCACCACCTGAGTGCTGTATCATAATGTTTTTTAAATTCTGAGTATTTTATTAAACATTTATTGTTTTAATCCAGAATAACATAATCAGATAACATATACATGTTTCTCAAGATCAGTAAAAGTCTCTTTACCACAAGAGAGGATATTTTACACACCTGTTACCAGAAGTACGTAGAAATCATTTTTGTCTTCCCTAAACCAGCACATGCAGAGAAAATTCACACAAAAGGGGAAAGAACTGGTTTTTTTGATGAAAGCTTTAACCATGACTTAATTACATCAAACTTTGCTCAAAGGTAGAGGGTTTCACTCAGATGACCTTTCACTCAAGCAACAAACTTCCCATTCTCAAAAATAAAAAGAACAGTTCCCCTCTACCAAAAAAAAATATATACATATATATATATATGTATGTATGTATGTGTTGCAGTGTGCCATTTTATGACTACTTCCCCTGTTTTAACTGGGGAATAATGGTTGATTCCAAAGTCGTTCTCCCTTTCTTGTTGCATTATTGGTAGCCCCAATCCCACTTCTCTTCAGTCAATCTGCCCCTATCCCGTCCCCTTTTTCCTAAAAGTTCCCTATCAGTCTCCCCAGTCTCCTGCCCTGGAGTTGTCAATCCTCTCCCAACTCCTCCCAAACCGCCAGAAGCTTCTGTGCCTGTTACCCTTCCCTTGAGACATTATTTGTTAAGATATGTTACTCCCCGCCTACGCTGTCCCCTATTGGTTAACTTTGTATGTAGACATCCCTTATCTTCCCCCCACATTATATTTTGATTGGTTGATGGGTTGTATCCACCCCCAAGACCTCCCCTGAATTTAAGTTGCTGTAAGTCTTTGTTCTTCGCTCTTTGTTGTATCCTCCCTTCGGCTACCTCCACCCCACCCGGACCCTACAATAAACCTTTTCCCTGGATCAACACAGAGACTCCTCGTCCTTTGCCTCTTCCTGATGCTGACACTACCTCAAGGCCTCACAGCCTTAGCTGTATCCCTGAAGCATCTGCATCTGGGGAGCAGCCCACTCTTGGCGCCGGTACCCGCCTGCTGGAGCTAGCCAGGTGGGCCAGAGGGCCAGGTTTCGGAACGCAGGTGGGCTGCGTCATGTATGTATGTATGTATGTAAGATTAAGATTTCACAGGGAAAACATCAATGAAATTCAGTGTCTAAAAAAATTCCAAAAAGCCCCCTCATTTAATCCCCCAGTAATTTAATCCATGACTGGCAACAGGCTCCTCACAATCACTTCTAAAGGCATGGACTAGTTCTGGTCTGCTTGAAAGTATCTGACAAGCAAAGAAACTCAAGAGGCCCAAGAATATTGAGAGCAGTATAGATAAAATCCTTATTATCACACTGTAGGAAAAGAGGAGAAAAGTGTATGCACCTATTCAGATCAGAATTACAAGGGTCAATACCAAACTGACTCCTCTTACAGACTGTAAAAATTGTCCCAGTAATTCATACCTACACACACACCGTGCAACAGTATTTTACAGTTGTAAGTTCCATCTACAAATTTAGATATCTTTACTGCTAGGGAATAATACCTTTTTTCCCAGATCTAAGGTTTTCAAGACAAGATTTAAGTTTACCTTCAGCTGTAAACCTTTGGCTCTTGCTGTCTTGTCTCCATACAAAGGAAATAATCTCCTTTCTTCACTATCAGTTGTATTATTTCAAGTGAAAGTTTATACCAGTGGTGATAAAATTACCTCAAGAATTCTTTAATAAAACAAATTGTTTTAGTCTTATCCTGTAAGCCTTATTTTCCATGCCCTGTATCACTTTGTAGGCATACTCTGAACAGTCAGGATTTGCAGCTTTTTCTTAAAGGAAAGGTACATACAGAAAAAATGGTAGCAGGGGTAAGTGGAAGTTTTCATTGATTACTTTTATATACCATATCTGTCAAACTTGCTTCTCAAGGCACAAGATGGCATTCCATGAGACACAGGGTATGTCTCCAGCCATCCTGTGGTTGTTTCCACCACTGTGAGCATGTAGCACTTGCCTTGGTAGGTCTGCAGGAGTGTGACATAATCAACTACCAGGCTTTCCATTATTTGTATCTTGACCTGAGCTGAGCTCAGCTGGTTAGAGCATGCTGCTAACAATGTCAAGGCTGTAGGACTGGATCCCTATATGGACCATTTATTTAAGAGCTGGACTCAGTGATCCTTACATGTCCCTTCCAGCTCTGAATATTCAGTGATTCTGTGACCACTGATACTACAGAACCTTTACTTGGCCTGCTTGATCCCACCACACATTTCACAGCTATGGATAACCTGGGATATAGAGTCCATGGGCAAGCACATTCCTCAATTACAAGCCCAGCTGGGTGTTGCATCTCTGCCGTGATAACTGGAGGTGTCATGGGCCCACCAAGTCAGAAATAATTCACCCTTATGTTGCCAGTCCAGAACCTCCTGAGACATTTTAATCCTGGCAGCTCAATCCAGCCACCCGTTGTTGCGATGTTCTTCAGCAGCCCAGCTCTTGGGCTCGTGTGCATCTCACGACGTGCTCTTACAGCCACCTTCTCTACCTGGGCAGTGACATCTTACCACAGTTCAGTAGTTCTGGTGGGTTTGCCTCTGCATTCCCAATTGGTCTTTTTCCATCATTCCAGACACCTCCACAGAGCATTTGCCACCATCCACGAGTCAGTGTAGAGGTAGAGCGCTGGCAATTTCTCTCAGCAATATCTAAAGCCAGGCTTTCAGCTCTGACTTGATCTTTCTTGTCCCTCAATAGATTTTGCAACTCGTCACATAGGGCATCTATTTTTGATGTATCCCTACAGTATGGCAAGAACCATCAGTTCAGAGCATATATCACTTTTCAGTTTCAGGTAGCTGATTATATTGTGAGATCTCCTCAGCACGTCTCATCTTCCCGTCCTCCTCCTCCTCTGATGGTCCCAAATTTTTGCCTTCAGGCCAGTTAGTAATAACTTCCAAGATCCCTAGGAGATTGGGGTTTCCTGTTTGAGCTTGCTGTGTGAACAGCAAAACCCACTTACTTCACGTCAGGGTCATGATGTGTGGAACGGAGTTTGAACATCCAGCCCAGCACCAGAACCCAGGCTGCCAGGAGGAATTGTGCTTCAGTGCCAATCACTTCTGAAGGAGTTCGAACCCCTTCATAATCTGCCATTATTTCTTTTTCATTTGGGGTGTAACAGGCCTCAAATATTTTGTACCCACAACTCCAGAACCCCATAAGTCATCCCTGAGTCACCCTGGATACTTTTTGCCAGAGTCTCCAGAAAGGACAATTCTCTCCAACTGCAGTGCAAAGCACATTTTTTTATATTTTGTCCTGTCTTGACTGGCCCAAGGGCTACTGCATGAACAATCACCCATTCAATTTGTTCAAAAGCTTGTTGTTGTTCAGAACCTCAATTAAAATCATTCTTCTTCCAGGCCACATGAGAGAGAGGGTTTACAATCTTATTGTAAACCATTGTCCTCCAAAACCCTGCAACACCTATGAAAGCCTGCATTTCCTTTTTGTTCATTATGGGGGGCAGTGCTGCTTGTTTGACCATATCCACTGGAATCCGACAATGTCCATCTTGCCCTTTGTCCTGGTTCCCTCCAGTATAGGGTTAATTTTTCCAGTAGCCAGAAGGAGGCTAGAACATGGAGGTTATTCTGTTCCATCTCATGTTACTAGTGAGTGCAGGGAAAGGGGATCTGAAGGGGATCTCTTCCTGGGAGATGGGCTTCCTTCCCATCAAGTAGGTGTGGTGGACCGAGAGGTGGGGTAACTCTGGTTCCATGCCAGAGAAAGCGGTTTGGATAACACTGCCTCCGTAACAGAGGGAGTGGTGGGAAGGCAGAAGGGCAGTGGTAGAAGGGGCAGTTGGGGATTGTCTACTTTTAGAGATTTCCTTGGTGAGCAGTAACATTTCTTTTTTTGTACACTCTGTTGTTAGTGTTGCTGTTATTGGGTTTTTTCCCTTATCTCAATGCCGCTTGTCGTAAATTGTTATCTCAATGGTGATCTTTACTTTTTGTGCCTCCAGTTCTACTCTTCAGCCTGCTGCAAGGGAGAGAGGGAAGGCAGAAGGGAGCAAACAAGCAGAAGTGTGGTTTGGAGAGTCTCAGAAGAAGCACTAAATTGGGGAGTACTATTCCCAAACCTTGACACCAGTTTATACTTAAGAACTGTAACTGGGGAGGCCCCTTCACCTTACTTTCTTTTATGGCAAAACCAGCCTTCAGGAGGACTTTAATTGTCTTCTCCCCTTTCTCAAAACCTTCCTCTGTTGTGTTCCCACATACCATGATGCCATCAACGTACTGCAAGTGTTCTGGAGCCTCACCCTTTTCCAGTACAGTTTGGAAGAGTCCATGCCAAATAGCGGGGTTGTGTTCCAGCTCTGGGGCAGTTGGTTCCAGGTGTACTCTATGTCCCTCCAGGTGAAAGCAAACTTCATTCAGGCCATGACAGTACACTATCAGTGTCCATTCTCCACTGGACTTACACAGTGGCCATACAGAGCTGTTAAAGGGTGAG
>VXBQ01016359.1:9074-23367 GCA_013400175.1 Phainopepla nitens
AAGGATCCTTATTAAAATAACAAGGTAAAAACCCCTTATCCCTTAACTGTGTCTGGCTCTCAATTTTAAGACCGGGAAAAAGCATCAGGATGAACTTCAGTGGTGGTGGCCACATAAAAGAAGAGCTAAGTAGAGAAAAAAAATTAAGACAAAGGACTACTGGAACACCGTAGGCAGACATAAGCTCAGAGAACCGTCTACTTTAGAAAACAAAAAAAACTGCCAGACCAACAGCAGAAGAAGCCTTTTAATTTTTAAATTTATTTTTTACATCATTTGTCTCAGAAATTGAGATCTGTCTTAGGAAGAATTTTGGCCCAGGAAAATCAGTTTAGATACTTATCAACAAGATCTGAATAAGGAAAGGGGGACACTAAGTTTGCCAAAAGAGTGTCAATCCAGAGAGAAAAAGCAGTGTTTTCTTTGTGCTCCAGGAAGCTGCTGTTTCTCATCTTCAACTGAGGTACTGAAGAGACTTATGTATTTTCCATTCCCTTTTTCTAAGGACTGCCATACTGGAGGGGGGAAGAGGAGGCACACCTTGCAGCTGCTACCTGCAGGTTTCGAAACCTTCCCCAGTGGGGTGAATACACTCAGCCCAGCTGGTGTGAATGGGCCTCGTCAGGCTTTGAAGCACTCAGTGTGTAGGGGTAGACGGCAATAGGTAATAGTTTGAACATGATCTTATTTGCAGGCTCAGACCCTGCACTCAGGTGTACAACAGATCCATGCTTGCCCAAATGCTGGGGAAAAAAGTAAGATGATCATTTAAAGAGATTTGGATCTCAAAGCATAGCACTGTTCTCACAGGCTCTGCTTATAACTGAAAAAAAAGTGTCAACACTGGCTGCAAGCAGAGTAGTTGGTACAGAGCAGCCCTTCATTCCAGAAGTTCTTCAGGCCCTTTCTGGTATTCACCTTTGAGGCAGAAAATTGCTAAGGGATTCCTTCTCCTTAACTGCCAGTTCTGCTTATTTGTCTAACTAGACCCAAATTCCATTATTTGGTGTCTATTGCTTTCTGTGTATAGTTGTATAGTTATATAGTTCTGTGTAGAAGTTGTTAGGAGCTTCTTTTTCTATATAGGTTACTTCAAACCACTGTACATGCATTGCCTTCTCTGTTCAGCTTTGTAAGCCCAGATTGATCTAAGTGCTATTATGCACATTATCTGGGTGCTCCATTACATGTGGGACTACAGTGACACAGAAATCCAGTGCAAACTGGGTGAAAATTCTTGGGAAAGTGATAGGTGTTTGTAGCACCCCCTAAAACAGGGTACCCCGACTAGGAAGGAATTTGGAGATCTCTTTTGTTCCCCATAAAAGATGAAAAAACCAGAACTTTCTTTCCCAACTTGGAAGTGTTCTGAACCAAGACACCTAATAGGACACCCTGAACTTCACTTCACTCCTGGGGCTACCTGGTTGGACGAGTGCCAGAGCCCTGCCTGAGCCATCAATAATAAAAGCACGGGACAAAAGAAACTCATGGCATTTTGGAGGTGTTTTAGCAGAGACGAGGACCCTCCTGGCTCTGGCACGGCTTTTTCTCTGTATAGGATTTGTTATTTTGTCAGTTATTAAACCTTTCTTGTTTCCAACACCACCTGAGGTGCCCGTCCTGCTTATTTTATGCCATTGGGATTTGCAGGACAAAACTGAAACAGATAGAACCTCTGAAGGCTCATAACACCTGGCCCGAGGAGAAAATTCTCTCAGGTGTTGTCAGCCATTTATTGGTTGCTCACCCAAATACAAAAGTCCGGCAATTCTCTGTGAGACTAATTTCTATCTAAGCAGCTTCTAAGATACTTGCTGGCTTATTGTTGCTTAATGTGGGCAATACAAGGATTATAGCTGGCAACAGTCCTTTATAGTGGCTTGAAAGGAATGGCCAATACAGAGTAATTGTACACCCAGTTCGATCCAGTGTATAGATCCAACCCACTGACTGCAAAATACTTTACTTGTTGAGGAGTCATGCAGCCACTGAGCACACCCAAAGAATATGTTTCATCTATAAGCTGTGTGGAATTTCAAGCAAGCATGCTGACTGCTTGAATGCCAGAATAATAAAGATGGTTTCAGGCCATTTCAGTCTGATCTAAATATCTGCCTTTTATGAGAGTTCTTTTAAGTCCAGAAATCAGACTTTGCCTTTCTTCTCCTTCATCTTTGAATACAGCCATCCTTTCCAAAGGCATAATGAGGAATGTATCTTGTTGATACTTTTCGGTTCTGGAAGAGAGAAAAAATGCTGTCATTATCACCATAATCATTAATAATTTTTATTTTTATTAAAAAAAAAAACTTCTATAAAATGAGCCTTTCTCTTTACAGAAAACAGAAGCAGAATAGGAAAATGGGCAAATGTTACAACCTGAAGCTGTCACAGCAACTCTCCTGAGAATTTTTAGTCTGCCAGACTTGTCACAATCCATCACACTGATTGCTGTGTCACCTTGCATCTTCAATGAGCTGTTCTTGGCAAGAAAAAGCTAAAGTTTCTTCCCAGGCTTTGCCAGCCCCTTTCCCTGAAACAATGGCAGAGAGATGATGCCATTTATCTGGGCCTTCAGCAAATAAGGAATGTCTTTACCTTTCTTTCACACTGGAGACTCAGAAAACAGCAAGTGTTTAGTTAAGCAGCTAAGACGTACAGCTGAGGCCTTGTAGTCTCTGCCATATCATACATCAATTTCTGATTGCTAGTTTGTAAAGTGGCACATATTCCTTCTTTCCACTCTGCTCTTTCTCCTTACTCTGGCAGGAAAAAGGTCTGGCACATGGGGCTGGAGAACCAGAGGGTGATGGGCTAGATTTGTTTGCTCTGCAGGAGACAGAACTGGGAGCTAACTTGTGAAGAGGGCAGGCAATGTGTAAGACATGGCATGGTCATGATGAGGAAAAGAAAGACAGTGAGGAAGCCAGGAGCAGTGCTATCATTTTTGGTTAACTATTTGCTTTCACAACTAGCTTATTTTCCCCTGCTGGTGTGCTTACAAAAAAGACACATTCCTTCTCCCCTACAGCTGTCTTTAATAAAGGAAAGAAAACTATCCTTCTTTTCTACATATGGAGAAATTAATGTACTGTAGGAAAGGCAGCTCTGCCATTGTCCCATAATAAACAAAACCCATCGTACATGCACAGAACATATAGATGCACTAGATTATCCTTGTAACTCTTTTAATATTGCAAGACCACAGGGAACCGAGCTTTGGAGTTAAACAGCATGGAGCAAATCAATAAAAATACCAATGTGAATTGCATATCTAAAGGCTAAAAGGCTAACGCCTTGTGCCAAGATGCAGAGCAGTGGCAGAGGATGGAAAATTACTAACTTTATTTAGTTTAAAAAACAGAGGAAGATTATGAGGATTTCTGGATGATTCATAAATGCAATGCTTCTTTTAATCTAGTCATTACAGGATTGAAAAATGAACGCCATAGGAATTTTCCTTTATGCTCTAAAATTGGTGATTTTTTTTTTTTTTTTTATAGCTGTTTCAACTATCAAAGCAAATCTCTGATTTACTGACCTGGAAATAGCTTCTGCCTTACCAAGAAACAATGTTTGAGACTGATTGCTGTATCTGATACAATTATTAACGGACAACAGAAGAGCTGGTGAGAGAAAAGAATCCTGGCTGTTTAGAGTATAAGGGCCCCAGGTACACACATAATTTCTTTCCAGGTTACCCAGTGCATCTGAATCAGACACATCTCATACACTTGTACTTTCTCACCAGAAAGTCCGTTCTCTTTACTCTTCTCCCTTCTCAGTTAGCCCACTTCTTCTGAATATCAGGCAGTAATATGCTGAGCAGGTTCACTTGAAACTTTCTAAAGCATTTAGCCAGAGCTACACACCTGGCATGGAAAAGTATCATCCTGGATGCTGAGTGTATAGAAAACTGCTAATTGTGTCAGGTGGGATATCACGGAAAACATCTGTCACATAGCGCACCATCTGCTTTCCCAAAAGTGACAGAACCAGTCACTGTGATTTGCTTTCTGTCCAAGCTCACTGTAGCTCTTTTTCTGTGAAAAGCATATATGAACAAGTGGTATTTCTAATGACAAGACAGTCTATTTGAATACATTTGTTTCACTGAGATCTTCAGAAAAGGGTCTGCAGGGGGATAGCCAATCTGGGAAGCCATTCTACAGTACCAATCTACAGCTGAGAAGTGCTAGACTAAACAGGTGAAGTTACGGTCTTAGAACCTCATTATTGCCATCATTGATAAGTTTGTGCATATTTGCACCACAACTGAAAGAGGTTCAGTCAGATGGAGCAGGCGCACCTGGGGCAATAAAGATATAAACGACATAGTAAATTTTCTGATAAAATCTAGGTACCTTCTCCAAACTGTGGCACTAGGGAGTCAAGAAGAAATAAGATGGATGCTGTCAGATTCATAATACAGTCCTAAAAGTCCTAATACTTTGAAATACCTGGAGGTTTGTAATCTGTTCTCTCTCATTTCCTTTGTGATTTCTGCTACCTTTCCTTACCTCAAGCCCTTGGGACCAGTTTCAGCTGCTGGCAGAACACTCCTTTATCCTGACCGTATACAAGATAGAGGAGACAATACCCTATACAGAGTACTGAATTCTGTGTATTGAATCAGAGGGGAACTGCACAGCTGATTTTCCAGAATTGCTGGCAAATGAAGGTAAAATTAAAAGCTCTTTGCAGATCTGAAAGCCTCAACAAGTTAGGACATCATCATCTGCCTGTCTGAAGCAAGTCTGTATGTCCTAGCTTGCTGTTCTGCAAATGTGTTTTCTTGTGTAGTAATTCTCACAATACTTTCTAATCATTTCTAACAGAGCAAGAGTAATAGCTTCCACAAACTGAAATTGAAAGGTATACAAGCAGGTGACAACAGCATGTCTCAAGTGCTAGTCTCATTCTGACCTCTGAAACACTTAAAAATATGTTTTGGTTTTTTTATTAGGATATGCTGTTTGGGCCCAAATTGCACTTCATTGACAATCCAAGACCAAGTCTCAGAAGGAAAACAATGCACTTTCTTTCCGCCTGCTGTCCCTGGGACTCAGCAGCCAGGTTCTAAGCAAAGTTATCCTTTTATCTATTTGTCCTTGCCAGCAGTGGTAAGAATCTAATTGAAAGGTAGTTATCACTGCCATAATCATTTCAGCCTCTCAGTTTTTAAAGAAGAGAGTGAAATCTTTACTGATGGACTACGTAGCTCATGGTTTTACCAGCATGGCTTTACCACAGAGCAGTATCTGACCATTAAACCTAAAGAAATTTGGGTTTGGACAACACAGCTAGACTAGACTCTACTGCCCTAGTCCAAGCATTTCCTGCCCTCACCTCCTGGTGATTTTACCCTCCTTCTGGCGATTTTGTAAGTAATTTTTTTCCTCCCTACAAATGGACAAATTAATAAAAGAAAGGAGGATACAAAGAAAAGGGGAAATCTATTGTAACAAGAGCTGCCAATTATTTTGAGGTTTTCAGAATGTAATGACTGCACATCAAGCACACAGTTCAAACTTCTTGGACATCCTCATTCTGGGGTGAGCTGATATTCATCCCTTTTTTCATGGAAAATATCACCTGTGCCAAAAGATAGGAAGCTAGAAACTGCTGTAATAGCTCACCAAATGTATGATTAGTAGCAATTCTTTACCTTGACAACAGGATGAGAAAGAAAAATCATCTGTGTGGGCAAGATAAACCTCTGCAAGCAGCAGTATACTGAGGCATCAGTATCTTCATTATCCCTCCTACCAGCAATGTGAAGGTGCAGACTACAAACATCTTCTGCTCAATTAATTACTAGGAAAATCTATGGCTGGTTCAATCTTTGCACTTTATTTCACTTGCCATAATAAAAAATTTATAAGTAAAATATTCAACATGTCAAAAAATGTTCTCAGGTATACTGTGTTAAAACATCTTCTTTTTCTTTCCCCAGATTTTCACAAACAACCCTTCAGCCCACTAAATTAGAGGATCTGCAAGGATAATCTCAAATGGATGATTCCCTCACAGGTTTACATTATCAGCTGCTTGCATGCTTAATTATACATTTCTTATTGCTTATTAAGCTTAAATTATCTCTGATGTGATAAAAAAACACATAAAAGAAGCAGCCTTCTATTTCTGCAAGAACTGGGTTCAAAACTGACTTACTCTATGACATATGTACCATCTATTTTGAAAAGAAATTTTCAGAAAATGACACAGAAAAAAGCATAATTTTAGAAATCCTTCATTGTTTAACTGGCAACAAAGCCAACAAACTAACTAAACAAGATCCCAAGTAAACACAAAAGAAAGGGAAGAAAAATAAAGACATTTAGACTTCAGAAAGTAGTTTTTGATCCTGACCTTTTTATGCCCAGACTGAAAAATGTTATGCAATTTTTTTGGAAAAAAAATAATGTAAAATCTGTAAATTTTGCATTAAGTGTTCTAAAAGTTTATGTTTATGTTGAAACAGTTGAAATTACTTGTGGCAGAACTGGCTGATCCTGAATCTGCTCATCTCAGATATTTCTAGAGAGCACAAGAAGGTATAAACCCTCTATAATTGTCCAGAGAGGTAAATGAAAGTTCCTCTAACTTGTAGTGTCTTTGAGCTCCACAGATTGCCAGTACTTATTTACTACTGTCAGCTATAACTCTGCCCTAACCCACTGGCCAGATTTGGGCTGTGGAGGAGGAATTTGAACAGTCAGCATAGGTCATCATACAGCATTAGCAAAAATTGGAAACTGATTCTCATTCCCATGAACATTCATGCAACAGGGTTAAAATAAGGTGGGCCTGAAAATTAATCACTCCTCCATGGCACAAGAAACTGGAAGGAATTTTTTTACAGGCTTCACGCTGATTTTTAGGCCCTGTACAGAGAGAACAGGTAATGTAGCCTTTCAGAGTTCTCATACACCAAGCTAAACAAGTGCAATGTACATTCATTATCTTTCTTGATTTAAAGCCTTCCAGTTTTCCTTCCAGTTTAACCCTTAATCACTCTCTTTTTTTCAGTAGCTCTTAGCTGTAGAACATGGCCTGTTTCCCTGGGTTTGTTTTTAGCATTCTTCACCTACTCTGCTTGGAGTCAGTAAATTACCAAGGGTAGCTTTGACATGACTCATTCTGTCTCCTGGATGATCTAACAGATTGTAAATATGAAGAAGATTTGTGGGGAGATACATCAGGGAGATTGTGCCTGGATGTTTTTATCATTAAAAATATCGCTACCTTGTGTTGTTCTGTCCAACAAGGCAGACTTTTATATGTAAATCTTTCTCTAAGCATGCTAATGAGATACATAAAACTGTCTTCTTTTTCTGAGCAGCTAGAGTCCATGGAGAACTGCCTGTTTCAGCTGTAAGTTATGAGCACCTTGGAGGACACATGTATCCAAAGCAGCCTTCATCTTTATGAAGTACTGATCTCTCCCTTCCTCACCATGCAATAAGCTCACTTTCAAGTCCTTCCAACTACATGAAAAGGCAGAAAAGAATGGAGGCATTTACATATTTTTGAGTCAAGACCTCTTGATTAAAAACTGCAATCTATGTCTTCTGCTTAATGAACATGCCGAAGTGTCACAGGTGCTTCTGTGGTAACATGAGAAGTCTGGCTCCTGGTATGGACACATATTAAGCACTTTGTGCAAAAAGCAGTGGCTGGAGTGGGATGAATGTGCATTCTTGAAGGAGTTGGGATAGGTCAGCAGACATTCCCAGTGCTTTTGGAGCAACATAGAGGCTTAGTAGGCATCAGTGAGTTTCTAACACGGAGACAGGCAATCCACCACAAGAGAGTTTGGAAATCTGTATGTTTTGGTCTCTGATCTTATGACATTGTCTGTAGGGCACACCTACTCACCTTCATAGAAGGTTTTCCCAACACAGGCTCTGAGCCATGCTTATTGGAAGCCCAGACATGCTTGATCCTGCCAGACTTTTTTTCTGTGAGGAGATGCTTAGAGAGCTACACATCTGGTCTGAATATTCATCACTACTATTACTACAGACCAGCGCTGTCTATTCTTGATGCGATCTGGCCAGAGGGCCCTACAGAGCTCTAGACCACACAGATTGGTTCACTACATTTTAAGTCTGTCTCCAAGGGCTATAAACAGACTCAAGCTTCTCTTGTCGAAAGGCCAAACTAACCCAGCAATGAGGGACTGTGGGCATGTAGGGGTGAAGGCCCAGAATGGGTCAAGAAGACTCACTTCTTGGCTCTGATTATAAAACCTCCCTGTGCCTATGCCATTCCACAGTAGGACTGTACTTGAATGGCTTGAGGAATGCACAACTATTCAGTAATAACTTCTAGCATTCCAGGAGGACTTGACATCCAGACTACTAACTAGACTGCCCTCATGGGGGTTAGGGCTGGTTGTCCTTTTTAATAAATAGACAACCAGACAACAGTTACTACTGGTTCCCCCTCCTAAAACAAACCTTTCTCAGGCTGTAAGAGCTCCAGGACATTGTACTGCAGTCTGTCACATGCATACAAGCAGCACAAGGCTCTCAGCTGGAGTAGTCAAGGAAAGAGGTAAAGGGCGTAAGACAAACCTTTCGCTTGTGAAGTGATAATGCATCCTTAAAGCTCCTGTGACAAGAAGGCTGAGCAGCATAAGTGAGAAAGGCTTATGTCAGGTGCTTCATTGGTGTGTTACCCACTCAAAAGTGCACTTCATAACCTTGCCACTATCATTAAGAGGGTTAACAAATGGAGTTTCAAGAGCAAAGAACCCTTTCACACTGGAAAATAAGATGATGGTTGAAAATTTTTTTCGAAGTTTGCAATTACTGACATAAGCAAGGAAGCTATACTGTAAATATTGAGACATAATTGGTAAGACTGGTGAGAGTAGGGGAGAGTCCTAAATTATGGTTCAGAGTACTCACATTTCTCTTGGTATTTAAAATGCAAAAAGAAAAATCCTGAATTTGCCGGAAATTAAAAGGTAAATGCAAGTCTTGGTCCTTGGAGACAGCAGCTGAACAATTGGAATTTTAAAACAGAAACATCAAAAGACATGATAGGAGAAAAGCTGGGTTTCATAAAGTGGAGACTTAGAGATGCATTAATTAACCAAGAAAAAAACAGCAAAAGTAACCTGTCCTATAAAGGAGTTCTACAAGCATGGGAAAAGGCTTTAAATGTCTCTATTACAGAACTCATCCAAAAGAAAGGCAAAAGAGAGTAACACTTGAGACTTTGGCTGACCAGAACAGATGCAGCCCTTCTCCCAGCTGCCTCCTGATCATCAGTTATGTCAGTTAGTGCACAACTGGAAGGTGTTCAGGTAGCAGGATATGGGGGGGTATAATCTATCTACCTAAGTATATTTTGAAGAGGGGATGGAACAATTGTTTTGTGTCTGTTAAGCAAACAATGATCACACAGTTGCAATCAGCAACATGGTAAGAGAGAGAAAAATATTGCACCTTATTTCTCTACCACAAATAATACCCAGCTTCTGAAATCTGGAGAGAATTGCAACACCATGGAATTCTTAAGGATTGGGTTATCCAACACTGTTCACACAATCACTTCTTTTAACATAAAAATGGCCATTTTTGGTCTACCTCAAAGGACCATTTATTGTAGCTTGTCTCTAAGACTAGACAAGAGCAAATGTGTTGGAGAGAGCAGAACAGGGTAAGCATGCAGCAATACTCTCCTAATCACAAACAATTGGCAGTTCAAGGATTTCCCCAGCCAAAGGAGATTCTTTTATATTTAAGAGGCTCAAATTAATTGATTTCCTATGAATTTGTCAAGTTGCCTTCTGAATCTGTGTGAACTTCTAACAGTCACAGTATCCTGCAGCAAGGAGTTATAATGATTAATGACAAACTGTATAAAGAACAAAAGAAATCCTTCTGTTTTGAAACTCCTTCCTTCTAATTCATGTGTTGCTCTGTCTGCACTTTGCTTTGAAGTGACAATGAATAATCAAACTCCATTCACCTTTTCCAGACCACATAAGAATCTACAGAATCATCTGATATACCTTCTCATTTTTTTCTTTTCCATTGCAGTGTATTTACTATTTTCTTACAGTGTATTTGCTATTTTCCATAGTAGTAGAAGTCTGCTTACTCGTTTCGAAAGCTCTCACAGATCTCCCATCATTCCCCCTCCCTGTATTGTACTTTGCACTAAACAGACCTCATGAAAAGTATTGGCTGCTGGTCTTGGGCATGAAGAGCAACTTACCGAGACCAGTGAATTGTAGGCCTTGGACAGGCAGGAGTGGGCAACAAGGTATCCAGGAGCTCAGACAGTTACCTGAACCAGGACCAAGGGAAATATTGCTAAGTACAAGGAAGCGATCCAAATGCAGGAGAGAGACAGGCCCCTGTCTTGTCCCTTTCGGTATTGTCCCTTTCAGATCTGTAGCAGATATGTGGGTCTGCTTTTAGGTTGTTTTCCTATTGGTAGAGAAACTGCATGTACAGGATCAGGTATTTTCTCAGTTTAGTTAAGGCAAACAAGTACTGGAACAGACACGGTCATAAATGACACACAAACTTCTAGAAATGCCCATCTGCTGTCTCTCACTTTAAACAAGAGAGCTGACAACTTCTAAAATACTTTGCTCCCCCCCCTTCTTTTTTTAACCAAGGTTTTATTTTTTGAGCTTTTAGGACCAGATTTATTAGACAAATTCTCAGTGACATCTCCAAGAACCCTAGAAGTGATGTCTGCAACTGCTGACAGCTCTGTGAGAGTTGATATTTTTCTCTTAAAGCTGCTGAACTTCTATTAATACATTAAACAAATTCCAATTTTACACAAATTACAGTATTATCCATCCTTCAGGATCATAGCACAGAGTCAGATAACATGACTCAACAATATCCAAGACCTCTAAAACCATAAGGCAAATAAAACTAGGTCAATGTCTGCAAAAGTTGCAAACCATGAGCCAGTCTTGTGATCTCATGGAGAAGGACACAGGTTTGTATATTTCAGCTTAGCCATGCATCCAGCTGAGTTTCAAAGCCATGGATAAACACTTCTCAGAATAATAGCTGAGAAGAGCATAATTGACAGTGACTACTGTATGAGCACAAAAGAAGATATCAAGAAGTATAAAAAAAATTTCCAGATGAGCACTGTCAGGGTCTGAAAATGAAAGGGTAGCTCCAAACCAATCTTTTCTAGGACAAATTCAAGTATATGGCTTATTAAATCCTCTCACTGCTGGAACTCTCAGAAGAAGAAAAATCAAATGAGAAGCACTGTCTGCCCTAAATAGATGAGGAAAGTTAAAGCTTTGCAGTAATATCTGTTTTAGAAGAGTAAGTGCCAGGTTATGGCAGCCATGAGCAGGGCTGGATCATACTTTCAGCCTATCTATGAAGACTTACCAGCACATGCAACAGAAAAAGATCTGTTCCTTCTCTAGGTATGAACTCTTTCTCAAGAAGAACGAGCTGAGCAACATGAAACCATACCAAACATTATGGGCTTGCATTGCTCTCTTTGGGAAGGGCTTATTTAGAGGTCTTTGCTAAGTCAGGGCTCCAGCCTTCCAGGTACATGCGTAGCAGTGTCTGAACAACTGGCCACCACTGAAGACAAACCAGAGGAAATCAGGATATACACTGGGAGACCCCCTCAGAGCCACGCTGAGAGCTGAAGCACACTGCTTCTGCTTTGTGCAAAACTGAGGGCATTCTGGAAAATCCTGTTGGGATTTCAGAAGTCTGTCTGGAATCTCAGATATCTACTTCAGCATATGAAGAACAGATCTGAAGCTCAGATGGTCACCTTCTGAGAGATTCAGTTGTATCCTGTCCTTTGTTCTGTTTTCTTCTTTTCTCTTCCAGCTTTTCTCCCATTAGTCTACCACAGGTAGATCACTCTCACCTTCCCCCAGACTCCCAGACTCCTGGGAAAAGGCTCTACTTCTTAGTCTGTGCACATCACCACAGTGCTACTGGTTGAGTCAGAGAGTATATTAAGCCAATGAGTCATAAACACCTCTTTCAGGAGAAATTTTTTTTGAGACTGCTATTACTGACACAAGCTATACTGTGACTATTGAGACATAATTGGTAAGACAGGTGAGAATAGGGGAAGTCCCTTATTATGGGTCAGAATAGCCACATTTCTAATTGAAATGCTTTAGGTGAGGAAGAATTTATCATGGAGAGAAAAATCTTAGTGCAATAAGTGACACTCATCAATTTTTTTTCCAAGATTTCATTTGCTTCAACATTCAGAAATGCCACTCGTCTTTTTAGGGATTTTTGGCATGAACTAGAAAACTGTATAATGAACTAGGTTCAGTTACAGTCACATACAAAACTAAGGAGAACTAATGGAGTTAATTATTCTTAACAAAAAAAAAAAAAAAAGAAAAAAAAAGAAAAAAAAGAAAAAAAAAAAAAAAAAACCCACAAAAACAATGCAAAATGCCNAGAAAAAACCCACCAAAACTATGCATAATGCCAATTAACAAACACTTCTAATATTCAACATTCAGTACACTTAAAAACATTTTTCTAAACTATAACTGAAAATGGGCATGGCAATGTGTTAAAAATTACTCCACAAAGTTAGTGTGTGTTTGCAACTAAAAACGAAAGGAAGCCAGCATGTTTCAGAATACTTCAATAATAAATATTCCTCTGCTTCTGATGCAAGTGAAGTTTCTTAAAGAAATTTAGTCCAAGGTAAAATCACATAGGACAGAAACACAAACCAGAAGAATTAATTATATTAGCAAAAGTCTTCCACCTTCCAAGAAAAAACCTGTAGTGGTAAAACGACTCACTAAAAGGATATGACAGTAATTAAAAGAGACTATAACTGACAGTAATTCACCATAAAAACTTTCATATCTCTTCATATGCAGTTTCAAATAAATGCTTGTTCTTTATTTCTTTGCTGAGCAGGAAGGTGTCATAATTGACAGTCCCATTAGGTATTGTTCCCAACTGTCAGACTGCAGGAGAAGGTTGCACATTATCACAAAAACCAGTAAAACTCAGTTCTTTAGAAAGTTTTTCACAGCAAGGAACAGGCTTAAAATTAAAGAAGAAAGAGGTTTTTACAAAATTGAAGACTACATCTTTCAATCTAGCCTAGCATTTAAGGCTTTCAATAGAACAACAAAAGCAATTTTGACCTCATCTTTGACTGCATCCTTGGAAGATAGCTAAAGAAATGAGTGTGAGTCAGCACAGAGAAATGCATGTGTTTTCTAAATTCCCATTCACATAAAAGGAAGAGGAAACGCAACTGAATCAAAGGAAAGGTACCCAGTCAGATCAGATGTGGGGCTGTTAAGAGATGAATAAAAAGTAAACTTACATAGGTATCTCTATAAGACAATAAAAAGAAAGTTTAAGGCTACAAAATTCTGTTTACAACCTGTACAAACAGCTTTCTTTCTCTAGACCTTAACAATTAGTTCTGAATAGACCCAGCTCATGAATAGTAACTATTCTCCCTAAGCAAAGATTGTACACAGTAATAGAAGGTCTTGAATTTCACCTTTCCTGCAGCATCACGGCATAAAGTTCCTGCAAATTCCAGGGTTCAAAAGCCAGCAATTCTCTAGAGAAATCAATCCACCTCAATCTATGGAAGAAAAAAATCTCCATGAATATACGGCTTATGAAATAATGAGAGACTGAAATTAAATGGCAGTTTCTCTCATTAATATCATTCCTTTACTAGCAGAAAAATCACACAGAACAGGCCTAATGAGGACCTAGCTGATACAGCAAAGTAGAAAAATATGAAGTACCTGAAATTAATTAAGAAGTAGGATGGGAAATGAAAACGGTAGAGGTCAGCACAGGTTGATCAGCATCTCCTCTCACTGACTGAGTTTTATTACCACGAGCATAGTGAATCTGTTTGCTACATACTGTGTCTGGTTTTTTTCTTTTTTTTTATAATATCACAACCCTGTTCCTGTCATTTACAATGGCTCATCAGAGCCTATAATTACTTACAATGTTGTTTTTTCAGTTTAGGGGTTACTTTTCTCACTCTAGGCCTCACAGATCTGTTGGGTCATGGATCTTCTAGAATTTGACTGCCACAAAAATTCACCTGCACATTTCTGAAGGAAATTGAAACCATCTCAGGAAATAAGCAAGTGGTATACAAAGCATTAAAAAAGCTGTGTATCTTTCCTGAGAAATACAGTTGTGTACTGCTGCGGCCCATAATTTTATTGTTTGCAATAATATGGTTTATTTCTATGTGTCTCCCCCCAGTTCCTACCCCAAATAGTTTCTCTCTTGGT